>NMUG010012407.1:0-10361 GCA_002855965.1 Monotropa hypopitys
CCGGTGTTTTGGGTAGGCACTGTCATCTTCTTGAGACTGCTAGATATCTTCTTCTCTCTACATCTGTTTCAAGTAGTTTTTGGGGTAAAGCAGTGCTTACAGCTGCATTTCTCATCAATCGTATGCTCACTCCACTTCTGTAAGGAAAACCCTTATGAGGTACTATTTTCTACCACCCCCAATTACTCGCTTCTTCGAGTATTTGACTGTACATTTTTTGTTCTCCTTCCTAAACAAGTCCGTACTAAACTCAATGCTCGATCTACTCTCTGTGTTTTTCTGGGCTATGGGCTATCGTTGTTAGGATCATGTGTCTTAACATATCTATGTCTCCTGACACGTTGTCTTTCTTGAGCATCTTCTCTATTATCAGTTTCACTTTGCTTCTCCCTCTGTCTCTAAATAGGAATTACTATTCATTGATCCCTTTTCAAATGAACTCACATGTGACAATTACATATCTAATATTCCTCCTGATCTTATGCTTATTTCAGATACATCCTCTCTCGCTGCTCCTTCTCAAGCTCCCCTTATGGTCTACTCATAAAGACGACCATCCAAACCACCAGCTCCTCCTCATGCCCCTACTGCCTCTATGGATTCAAATCCTATTCCTCGCCGCTACCCATTTCGTGATAGGTGTCTTGTGCAAAGGTTAGGTTTTTCTAACACATGTTTTTTAATCTCTTACTGTACTACTTTATCTTTACATTCTTATTCTGAGCATCGGTCTTATAAAGAGGTCTGTTAGAATCCTAAGTGGGTCATTGCTATAGAAGAAGAGTTTTCTGTTATTGCCAGGACTTCTACATGGGAGATGGTACCTTGTCCTGCCGATAAAAACATTGTTGGCTATAAATGGGTTTTTAAAGTTAAAACTCATTATAATGGGACATTAGAACGCTATAATAAGGCTTGTCTTGTAGTCAAAAGGTTTTCCCAGGAGTATGACATTGACTATGAAGAGACTTTTGCACTAGTTGCCAAAATGACTTCTCTTCGGACTGTAATTTCGATTGTTGTTGCTCAACATTGGCCTCTATATCAGATGAATGTTAAAAATGCTTTTCTCAACGGCTTGCTGACGGAGGAAGTTTATATGTGTTCTCCTTCTGGCTTATCTCAATCTCCTGGATATGTTTGTCGCCTTCGGCGATCTTTGTATGGCCTTAAACAAGCCCCTCGGGCTTGACATGATCACTTACAAGGCATGATCACTCAACTTGAATTCTTTCCCATGATTCAGCATTGTTTCTTTTTTGCACCACCAATGGGCTTGTTATCTTGCTTCTCTATATTGATGATATGATCATCACAAGATCTGATTCTGCTGCTATTGCTCATGTCAAACAACATTTATTTGATACATTCGAGATGACAAACTTGGGGCATTTGCGTTATTTTCTTGGTATTGAAGTTGCATACTCTCTGAAAAGCTATTTCTTGTCTCGAGTTAAGTATGCAAATGAGATCCGTCATCGTGCTCGGCTCACTGACTCCAAGACATCCGCTATATAGATTGAGCTTCATGCTCAATTTGGCCACACTGATGGAGAACCTTTAAATGATCCTACTCTTTATCGGGAGTTTGTCGGTTGCTTGGTTTATCTGACTGTGACTAGTCCAGATCTGGCTTATGTTGCCCATATTGTGAGCAAGATTATTTCTGCCCCTCGATCCACTCATTGGGTTGCTTTACTGCGTATCCTGCGGTATGTCCAGGGCATGATATTTCAGGGTATTCTTTTGTCTTTGACCTCTTCATTGGAGTTGCATGCTTATGCTGATACTGACTGAGCTGGTGATGTGATGGACCGCAAGTCCACCTCGGGTATTTGTGTTTTTCTTGGGAATTCTCTCATATTCTGGAGCAGGAAGAAACAATCTGTCATTGCTCGCTCTACTATTGATGTTGAATATCGTGCTATGGCTCAGGCTACTGCTGAGATTATTTGGCTTCACTGGCTCCACTCTGATTTGGATGCTCCTCAGTCTTCTCCTACACCTCTCTACTGTGACAATCGTAGTGCTATTCAGATTGCTCATAATACTGTATTTCATGAGCGCACCAAACATATTGAGATCGACAGTCGCCTCACTCGCCGCCATCTTCAAGCTGGCACTATTTTTCTACCTTTTGTTTCCTCCACTCTTCAAATTGCAGATTTCTTCACAAAGACTCACACTGTAGTTCGTTTCCAATTCTTATTGGACAAACTCTCCATGATTTTTATGGAATCGTCGTGAGTTTGAGTAGGGGGTGAGAATATTCTGTATATTCTAAAAATAGTTACTATATCTTTAAAATATATTATGTAAATATTATGTTTCTATTTAGGAGTTCTGTAATTATGTAACTAGTATCTTTGATTTTGTTTCCTTTATTTGTTCTTTCCTAATTAGGCGTCGTATAGTCGTATATATTTGTACTCTTCCTTTGTATTATTACACAATTCAATATATAGAGTATTTCATTTTTCTCTCTTTCATTTCTTATAATATCAACATGTTACTGATGGGAAACCAAATTGGCAACAACAATTTAGCAAACAAACCCACCCAACACCGCCAAGGAGACTGATCATTGACTCGGACATCAATTGAAACTAAACCAAAAGGTATGCCTATGCTCAATTCATATAGTAACAAGAAAAAAGGCAAAAGTGGAAGAGCTAGTTTGCGACAGTCTCGGGTAGAACTCAACCCCGAAAGCTAGCTATGAAGTGACTTCTATACTTCAGATTTGATGTGTGTTCCCCTTCGCGTCCTCTTTCATGAGCAGCGTGCTCACTCGACACCTTTTATCACTAGTACCTGGCTTTGATACCATGTGGCACATTCTTGGGTAGATCTCAACCCCCAAATCTAGCTATTGAAGTGAGTGTGCTCTCACGCTTCTATACTTCACATTAATTTGGTACCCAGGAAATGTGTGATTTACTTCATTGCCCGATACTTGATAGGGACTTTTCCGCAAGCTGGGACAATCAAAAACCTCATTTTTTTTAAAATACAGGGTTTAAAACTAAATCAGAAGTTTGATACCTCATTTCAACAGGGCATGAGAAAAAGACAGCTGCAGGCTTGCATGCACTAACAAAAGCATCCATGGATACAATAGCATCATTTATGAAGTCCATCACCTAAGAAATCCAAAAACGTTCATGTCATATAGATAAGGTCATGAATCCGCATTAAAAAGTAAGATAGAGGGGCCAGAACACACTCTTAGTTTGCTAAGGAGATTATTTCCTTGCAAAATTACATATTTCAGTGGCCTGCACAACTAAGAAATTAGTTTATGCATGCATGATGGGTCCATAAAACAATTGGTTTTCTTTTTCGTCTTGTAAGCCCGTGTAAACTAATTTGGAGATTTTTTCCCCTCAAATGGGGTTACTAAGAAAAGGTTTTACACACAGTAATAATCTCCACAGCAACAAAAAAAACAGGGACAAGAAATAATATGCATGAGCTATTTGTATAATAACCTCCATATAGTCTGCATGAAGACGACTGGATCCATGATCTTCATGACCCTGAGAAGAAAATAGGACCTGTATGAAAATCCCAGAAAACAATGTCAATTATGGTTTGCTGCAGAAGACACACAGTAGTTCTAATGCAGCTCCTTGAAGAATTCAACAGAAAATCTTAGGCCAAGATTGATCATCAAAAAAGAGAAGATCTAAACCATATTTGAACAGTAAGTACAATGAGCAAGACCGAAATTGCCACTTTTGTCTTCTATTATTTTATTGTTAGTTTACAGGACTTCTACTTGAGACAAGGACACAATGATCTAAAACACAGACTTGATTGTGTGTCAGGTAGGGGTACGTCTCTAAGCTTCACATTTATCTAACTGATCAATCCAAAGACAAACAACTAAATATTTATACATGTAAATTGTACTTTATCTCCTGATGTACAACAATGCCTCAGCCTTTACATAAAATTGAAGGATCAGCAAGGTGCTTCAGTGATGGAAAGATGGAAGTGCGAAACATTTTAAGCCTTTAACGAGTTACTTCTATAGATATAAGAGAACTTAAATTACAAGACTTGTCATTGAGTTCCATCCAAATCAAATTTTCATATAAGTAAGTAATATTAGAAGGGCATAACAAAGGGGAGCGCAAGTCCTATACATGGTGTCCAAAGCAAGAGCTACAACACCAAAGAAGTTGCATCTACAACTACAGAAAAAGTTTCAACAACTAGATATGCTCTCTATTTTGTTTTCTGACACCTGTATTAGCATAATTTTTAAAAATGTATCAAAAGCAATACCACTATCCATAGAGGAACAACAATGTGCTAAAAAGATCCAAATCAACACATATACACCTTTGATTCACATACCTACAGTAATAAATGTAACAGTTGCGAGAAGAACTTAATTTCCAAATATCTCTGCCTATTGGAAGACAGAAGAGAACATAAAACATAATCAATTGCCCTCGAGTACATCCAAAAAGGGGGCAAAAGTTATGTAGGTGTTAATTGTATTCTTATGTGCATAAATTGTACTATAATTCAGAAATCAGACTATTAACCGAAATGATAATAAAACTACTTTTTGACCTCATTAAACTAAATTTTTTTCAATTTAAGCCCTATTTACTAAATTGTGAAATCCCATGGAAGGCCCAAATTCACCATCTTAGGACATTTTAACCTCACATGGTCTCGTTTATATCCGCATTTAGCGGAGCCTTTCCACCCTTGAGTTAGCTATCTAGACTGATTTCATTAAATCCACAACTGGTTCTGATAAAAAGTACATGTGCAGCACACTCAACACTTAGTACTGGATTTTAAGATCTGTCCATGACAATATAAATGACAAATCGCATGAATGCTTTCAAACAACTTCCCGGAAATTAATATTGTGGGCAAGCATATCACATGTTTACTGAGTGTTAATACATTGATATTTTAGGTATTCAAGGCATCTGGCTCTGAACCCAAAACCATTATGGACAATATTCCTAATATGCAAAAGCAAATTAACTGAGGATTTTTATATCAAAATGTTTCCAGTGTACAAAGCTAGAAATGACAGTAAAATATTTGAACTCAACAATCACAGAAGTAATATTGAATAATCTCGAAAAACAGCACCTCAAATAGGATTCCATATCCGTTAAACAAGTTGAACCAAGTTAGCTGAGAGAATATACCTCTAAAGATGCATGGCAACGCTGATACAATGTGTCGACAATTTTCAGGAAATGAGACACTACGGCAGTGAAATTATCATAGATCCCAGACTGGGCTTTCAAAGCATTCACAACCTGCAAAATGTAGTACATGAGATAGAGGAAAGGAAGCACGGGGTGGGAATATTGGAGCCACAGATTGATTCAAAGAACAAACCATCCAAAATAACTGCAGCACAGAGTCCAAGGCCTGCAAAAACTCTCTAATACTAGTATTCTATGGGCAAAAAGATTAAGATTGACTACTGCTTACTGACCTGAGATGTTAGATAAAGGTGTTCAATTCTAGGGAGAAATTGGGAAAAATCTGAGTGAGTGATATCTCACCTCATTCATTGTATATATGAACAAGGGATAAATGCAAAATGTCCCAACTACCCTTAACTACAAAGAAAGAAACAAATAAGCTCATAACATAACATAACTTAACACTCCCCCCAAGTTGGTGTGAAGATATCAATCAAGCTCAACTTGAACACAATGGAGTGAAAACTTTTACTTAGACCCTTAGTAAATAAAACAGCTAACTGGTCTTCAGATCTCACAAAAGATATGCATATCAAACCATTACTCAGCTTCTCCTTTATGAAATGATTGTCGATCTCTATGTGCTTTGTCGATCATGTTGGACAAGATTATGAACGATGTTTATGGCCGTCTTGTTATCACAATAGAGCTTCATAGGGCCATTCGCAGGGAACCCCAAATCATGCAAAAAGTTTAGAGTCATAACAACTCGCACACTCTATGGGTCATAGCTCTGTATTCAGCTTGTGCATTGGATCTAGTCACCACCGATTGCTTCTTACTCCTCCAAGTAATCAAATTTCCTCAAAGGAATGTGCAATAGCCAGAAGTAGACCGCATATCATCAATAGAATCTGCCCGGTCTGCATCGGTGAAAACTTCTAACTTCAAGTGACCATGATTGGAGAACAAAATACTTTACAGCATCAAGATGGATAGTACAAGGCTCATGCATAAACTGACTAAAACCCCCACATCATAGGAAATATCTGGTCTAGTATGAGATAAGTATATCAAGCGACCTACAAGTCTCTAATATCTCTCCTTATCTCCATGCTCTCCACCATTACTGCAAAGATGATGGTTAGCCTAAATGGGAGAATCTGTGAGATTACATCCCAACATACATGTCTCTGCCAAGAGATCCAGAATACACTTCTTTTGAGAGATAAAGATCCCTTTGTCAGACCGAGTCACCTACATTCCAAGAAAGTATTTCATAGACCCTAAGTCCTTGATCTCAAGCTTTTGAGCAAGAAGAGACTTGGGATTCTGTATCTCATCCAAATCATCACATGTCATAATTATGCCATCCACATAGACTATACGAACAACAATCTTACCATGAGTCCTCTTGATGAATATAGTGTGATCAGCATGACACTGTTTATATCCAAATCTCAACGTGGCTTAGAGAAATTTGTCAAACCATGCTCGAAGAGATTGTTTCAATCCAATTGGAACAATTTGTAAATGACACAAGTGTAATCTTGGAATAAATGGACATCTAGACTAGCATCGGCTAGAAAATAATTGAAAATTTGTACTAGCATTGGCCAGGAAATAATTGAAAATTGTCACTAGCATTGGCTAGGAATATTATTACTATAACTACTATTACAAACTGAAATGGGTTCTTTATTCGGAAATTTTGATTCTCTTGATGGATCTATCATCCAAGACATTGCACAATGGGGGTCTGACTGGGGCCTCTTGACTGGTCGGGAAATACGAGAAATAGACAGATAGTGTATCGACGGACCACTATTCTAGAAATAACCCAAGTAAAGTTCTATAACTCCAAAACATGATAAAGGGAGGAACTATGATGTAATCTGGAATGGACTTGTGATGGGATTCTCGGATTCATTTATATATGTATAAATGGAAAGAAAACATGAAATGAAATGGAAATGGATTAGAAATGGAATCATTGGAAAATAAAAGTAGAGGGCATGATTTAAAAGGAAATGAAAGGAATAGTTTTGGAAATAAATGCATTGAAAGGTTTTGAAATGGACTGATGAAATTGGAATTGGATCATGGTCATGCATGCAAGTCAGTGGTCATATCATTCATGTGTGTTCTCAACACAACACATACTAATTCACCACAACTATGTGTATTATTGAATATAGATCTTCCTACTTTGTGTAATTCTCTTTATTTTTCAGGTACCGAGCCCTAACATTAAAGATAGCATGCATATGGATTGATTTCATCCTTCTTTCCCATTTTGAAGAAATGAGGCTATTATGGTAGAATGTTTTAGAGGATGCTTGGAGAAAGTTGTGCTAGTTAGTAATTGTTTTAAAGTTTTATTTGGAACTTGGAAACTTATTGTTGGTTGTTTTTCATTTGGATGACATGTGATAAACGCACTTGTTTGATTGGTACTATTGGGGATATTGGTATGGTTCTTAGTTGCTTTCATTTACAAAATGAACTTAAAAATGACTTGAAAATCTGGGGTATGACATCTGCCATTCATGAGAATGGCACTTGTGATTTGGTTCCTCTTCCGCCGAGAATGTCTACAATTGGTTGTCGGTGGGTATTTATTGTCAAATATAATCCGAATGGCACTGTCGAGCGGTACAAAGCTTGTCTCGTGGACAAAGGCTACACATAGACCATGGCATTGAATATGTTAATAAAATCAATTAAATAAGGAAGGTTAGAGGAAGAGAGCGGAGTGGAATGGTACATGATAGATAATGATGTGGATTATTTCTTGATTTTTCTTATTTTCAAAAAAAATAGAGAATGCATGAACTTCACTTAGTTGCAACATCATCCTAGTATTTTATGGTTGCTGCAAAGTTTCTTTTCATTGGCTATCACCTTTTGTTTCTTTGGGATTCATATGTATCCATCCCAGTTGGGAACCCTATTCCTACTTGATGGGAGTGAAGTTCTTGTGAGATTCTTTAAAGTGGGAGAGCAAGGTTCTGAAGCCAATTCATCATCCCCAATAGGAAGATGTTGGAACTAAGTGAAGGCCAAATAAAACATCCATACTACCTCTATTACCAACTTTATGCATCTATATACTAGCTCTATTATCAACTTTATGGCACGCAAGAGATGTCCTACTATTTGCAACTCCAAGCAAAACCAATAAAGCCAACAAACTAATGAAGAATGATTTGAGCCGTAAAAGAGGACTCTATGTTTCGCTCATCAACAAACTAATTGAGACGCCAATTTACAACAGTAAGAGAGGCTTCGTTTGAGATTTACGCGCCTGGGTGACCAAAAGATTGCAACCTGTTGGATAACTGTCTGTCATGACTTTCTTCTATACTCTCTTAAAAATGTTCCAAGGGAAAGAGAGGATATGGGGGTTAGGGTGGGGTGGTAATTGAGGGAAGAATTGGGAAGGGTGAGGGGGTGTGAAAAGCACCCACTCGTAAGACAAAGCGTGCATTTGTTAAACCGGTATTTATTTGGCTGAGCTCTCTCTCTGGATGGGGGAGACGTGTAAATTTAGGTTAGGGTTTTTTAAATATTTTTTGTTTTTTTGTGTTCTCTTCTCCTCTTGGAGGAGGCGCCGCATAAGGTAGCTTTAATTTTAGGTTTTTATTTTACTTTTCTTTTTTCTCAGTAGGTGTGTAGTGTAGGTTTGGATTTTTTCATTTTTAAAATTTTTCTCTTTCCTCGAAGGATGAGTAGTTAAGTTTTTGGAATGGACAAATTGATGTTTAGGCCCACTACTAGTGATCAATCCCAGTCATTGATTCAAACAAAGCACCTAAAACATATGCACATGCACCTCGATTAAGCGTACAATGCATGCACCAACCTCATGTGGGATATAATTTTTTTTATTTGCTGTAAATGATTTTAATAATAATTGAAAAAAGATTCATACACCAAAGTCATACACTAAACATACATGTCTACGTGACAGTTTCCACGTGAATCCCGCACGAAAAATTTGATTTCGAAATTTTGTTTAAAATATTATTTTAAATTATTCTGTAAAATATCAGTTCAATCGAATAATGTACGAAATTTCTTTAATCGTTTAAATTTTCATTCACATTTTAAACAATTTTACCGGAAAACATATAAATTTTATGTATTATCCAATTGAGTTGCTTTTTTTACAGAATAATATACAACATAACATAACACATGTAGTCTTCAATCGTTGAGTATATGGACGGGAGAAGGATTAAAAAGAGTCATAACCTTTGACAATATATACAAAATAACAAATTTTAAACAAAACCCCAAAATAATATTTTTATAGAATAATATAAAATAATATTTTCAATAAAACCCCAAAATCAAATTTTCTGTACAGAACCCATGTGAGAACTGTCACATGGGCATGTGTTTAGTGTATGCATCATATGTGTATATGTAGCAAAGCTCGTCTAGAATAGAATCATGAGGTTTACAGCCACCCAAGAAAGGTTAATTGTCTTAAATAAAATAGAATTAGGTGGTACTAATTTAATAAAAAGGTATAGACAATTACTTAATTGTTTTAAATAAAATAGAATTAGGTGGTACTAATTTAATAAAAAGGTATAGACAATTACTGACATGTCAACCAAACAGTCATATGCACATGCACCTCGATTAATCGAGGTGCATTGCAGGCTTAATCGAAGTGCATGTGCATATGACTGTTTGGTTGACATATCAGTAATCGTCTATAGCTTTTATTAAATTAGTACCACCTAATTTTATTTTATTTAAAACATTTAACCTTTCTTGGGTGGCTGTAAACCTCATGATTCTAATCTAGACGAGCTTTGCTACACATACACATATGATGCATACACTAAACACATGCCATGTAACAGTTCTCACATGGGTTCTGTACAGAAAATTTGATTTGGGGGTTTTATTGAAAATATTATTTTATATTATTCTATAAAAATATTATTTTGGGATTTTATTGAAAATATTATTTTATATTATTCTATAAAAATATTATTTTGGGGTTTTGTTTAAAATTTGTTATTTTGTATATATTGTCAAAGGTTATGACTCTTTTTAATCATTCTCTCGTCCATATACTCAACGATTGAAGACTACATGTGTTATGTTATGTTGTATATTATTTTGTAAAAAATCAACTCAATTGGATAA
>NMUG010012408.1:0-10372 GCA_002855965.1 Monotropa hypopitys
TTATTTCCATACTCATATCTATCTTTATATAAAAACTCATCTTTCCTTTTTATCTCAAACTATTACTTTCTATTTTCTTATATCAAATCCATCGTTTCTCTCTTATTTTTCATATATGACAAAACCATTTTCTTTCCATTAATCACAAGATTACCCTTTCCATTATTTCTTCTTTTTATTCTACTACATACTACCTCTCTAATCCATCTCATCAAACCCTAAATGAGCTACCACATTCTCTTCTATAAAAACCATCTCAGCTTTAACTTTCCTCTAACTACACTTTTATCCATGCTTATAATAGAAAAATAATAATCACCATATTCTATACTCAGCTCATTATGCTTCTATGTTACAAGTAAACACAATTAATCACTTCTAGAATCACATATTTGTAATGGATACATCAAGCACAATATACATCTAAACCTCCCATTCTAACATGCTGCTAACGTCCCCCAAACACATAATAGTCCTCAAGTGATACATATATAACATGGAACATAATTATAAGCTACAAAGTTTAAGATAACTAGTAAACTGACTGATACCCTATTACAGGGTTTATGCGCTATAAAATGTCACGGATTGAATTATTTTTCTCCAACTTGCATTAATATAATTATTGATTATTATTCATTAACTTTTATCCATAAACTCAATTATTAACATTTCCTATTAATTTCCCCTTTTCTCTTTTCTTTTCTTATTTTCCCTTTTTCTTTTTGCAAAAACTGAGTGCTTGGTTACCAGTAATCCGCACAATTAGGTTATCGGTAACCCAGTCTATTAGATTTCTAGGTTTCTGCTCAGGTTACCGGTATCTGTTACTTGGGTAGGTTACCCATATCTAGATTTCTCAGTTTACCAGTATCTAAGATTTGGGCAGGTTACCGATATCTAGATTTCATAGGTTACCGGTATCTGAGATTTGTAGGTTACCAGTAACCACTTGATCAGGTTATAGATAAATGGAATATCTAAATTAGACCTACAATGTGCTAATGTCACGTTACCGATAACCGAGGAATTGGGTTACCGATAACGCAAACATTTGGGTTTCTGGTTTTTCTCTACAACTCACCTTATTCCTCACTCAAACCCAATGCACAATCACCATTCTAGCCACACAAAACACAGATCACACACAGCCCACACCTCACACACAGCCCACACCTCACACACAACATAGAACACTGCCGACCAGACATAGAGCACACACACTCACACATACTTATTCACACAGTCGTACACCCTGCCACACTCTGGAAAATTTAAGAATTCTCCATTCGTTCCAATAGATTCAAAAAAATCGAATTTAGGGATTTATTTCCATTTTTCGTCGAAGTTGATCGTTTGACGTTAGCTCGAATTCTCATGTCATTGGAATTTTGGTTGTGTCTTGACACACCGAAGATCATGTCGAATCGTTTCAAGTGAGTTCGTGGTGTTAGAAATCCTCGTCGTAGGATCCATTCTGTTTTGAAGTATTCAGGTAAGCCCGTG
Source organism: Monotropa hypopitys (assembly GCA_002855965.1). Lineage (NCBI taxonomy): Eukaryota > Viridiplantae > Streptophyta > Magnoliopsida > Ericales > Ericaceae > Monotropa > Monotropa hypopitys. The sequence continues at coordinate 1,507 of NMUG010012408.1, forward strand.
AGCTGTTCATTGATCGTAGGAGATGTTTATGGACTTGAGGAAGGTTTTGAAGTGATCTTAGAATGTTCGTTCGGTGTCTAGAACATTGAGGAAGTATCTGAGGTTGTGTTGGGAAGGTCTGGGAGTATTTCGGAGCTGTTTCAGAGCATTTGCTAGCGTCTTCTCCAGACCAGGGCTGGTCCCATCCGGATGAGGGAGCAGAGAATTTGGAGAAGTGCTTCAAGAGGTCTCGTCCGGACCAAGAGTGGTGCACGTCCAGATGAGAGGGGCTCGTCTGGAATCCCGTCCAGACGATGGTGTCTAAATTTCGAATTTAAGTTAGGGTTCCCCTCATTTTGGTCGAACCAAAACATTTTCTCTCTCCCTCTATCTCATCCGAACCTCTCTCCCTCCCCATTTATCTCCTTTCTCTCTTTCCAAACACCAAATTCATGGAGATTCGATGCATTCCTCCTTCACAAACGACGTTTTTCTCTCCTCCCTCTATGCAACCATGGTGGCAAATCGTGCACCAGAGCTCAAACCCTCGCCTAGGGTTTAGTCAATCGTCGATTGAGGTAGATATTTCTATTCCTCTTGTTTCTATCTTTGGTGTTCTTGCTTCTCCTTTGAACGATTTCATGAAAATCTGTATGCGTAGGGTATTTTGCGTAGTCGCTCTTATAGAATGGATTTCTCCATCGATTGGTCTTGGAACTATGTCGAGTAGGGTCTTGTTGAACTCCCTACGAACTTAATTGAACGATCCCTCGCTTGATTTCAAAACCCCTTAATTTTTATAAAAACCCTAACTTTCGAGTCTTGAAGTAAATTGGGGCAAATGGTTGATTTTAATTGGAATGTTCAATTAATGGGTCTAGTAAGTGTTTCGACACATTAAAATCAGGAATTGAACGAATTGTGGAATAACACATGTTTTGGGTCTAGTTGTGCGATTAGGAGGCATTGCCCTAATCATGTCGTAATTAATGAACGAAAAGATAACTGGATGGATGAAAGACCCAAACATAAGAGTATATTTTGGTTGGCTATATTATGAGACTTTATTCCTGGAATATCGATCCTTGAGGGGCCAATTGAGACACCCACGACATTGTGCAATGGGGGTTTGCTGGACCCTCTCGACGAGTTGGGGAATACGAGGAATTATCGGTTAGTTGGTCGATCGCCTACTAGCGCAGAAATAGCTGAAACCTAATAACTCATTTGATTTGATAAGATTAAAAAATTGGTATACTAGAAGCCAATCTCCATGGAAGTTAATAAAATTGGTAGACTAGAAACCAATGCTTTGAAAGGATTGAAATTGAGTCTTTCGAACTCTTAGGATTTGGTATATTAAAAACCAATTTCCTACGTTTTGAGAAAGTAAGTCCTTTGAGAAAATGGTCGTATTTTCGCTTGTTTTGACAAGTCGAGTCTCTTGGAAAATTCTCACCCTTGGTCTCGAGTCGAAGAAGAATGAAATGTGAGTCTTACTCTTTTGAGCGTGTAATAAGATCTCTATGCATACATGTTTATATTTCTTGCCTTGTCACACACATTCATCCCAATTTTAGAAATACTTGGTTATAGATTTCTCTACTAGGCGGTGGTGCCTAACCCTCTATTTTATAAGTACTTAACTTCTTTGGATTGGAGCTGCATCTTCGGGCTCCTTGCCTGGCTTTGGAGTTGGTTGCACTGTAGTTGATAGGTTGCCCCTCTTTTCTCTCCATTTGTTGTATCTTTTTATTTATTCATTTCATTGTACATTGTAATCAGACTATGTTATAAAGTCCCACATGCATGTGTATTCCATTTATATCTTTTGTATGTTATGGGTAGTATGGTGGTTAGATGCTTTATATTTCCGCACTTTGGTTTCACTAAATTAACATCTTCAAAAAAATGATTTCAAATTTTGAGGGTGTTACACTTGGTATCAGAGCTTTTGTTTCGAAAAACCTAGGGACTTTGGGGAGACATTTAGTCTCGATGGGTGCATTGTCTTGTGTTGCGTCACTCTTTGTCGCATTGTCTTTAGGGAATTGCCTTTGGTTGCATTGCATTGGTGTGTGAGCATTGAATGTATGTATGCATTGCATGGGATCTCTCAAAAAGATAAAGTTTTATAACTTAACGTAATGAAATCTTGGTAGTTCTTTGTGTGGATTCTTTAACTTGGGATGCTAGAACCCTTGTTGACTCCCTTGAGTTGATCTTGTCATCCTTCCCTTTGGACTTCGGCTCCATCCTTATTGTCATTGTGGTGGTTTTTGAGCCTTTCACAAGGAGGTGGATTTTATGGTTGTTGGACGATTGGGTGTCCCTTTGCCCTCATTGTTGAGGATGTCGATTATCTGTGCGATCTTGTATTTGACTTTTGATTTTCTTCTTGTGATCGTTGATGAACTTCATGGTGGACACTTATTGTAGGATAGTGTCATTTCTCTTGATGTCGATTGTTTGGTGGCCGTCGTTAAAAACTTGGAAGTCGACTGTTCCCGGTGGATGAGCCTTGGCTCTTGTCATATTCTTTTAGTGGAAGCGTAGTTTGTTGACCTCACTGGTGGACCGTTGCCTTGTTGGGATTGATCTAGTCTCCCGAGTGCATATCTTCTTAGTGAGGTTGAAGGGGTTTGGTGCGATCTACTCTATCAGAATTGAGGTTAGTGAAGATGGCTAGGTGTGTCGATACTAGTTAGTCTAATGGGTGTAGTATTCCTTGGTGTAGAGGATGTCTCAGTGTAGCAAGACCTTGTTGTGATAGAGATTTGGGCGTAGAAGATTCTTGGGTTGGTAGGCTTCCCGTGTGATTAGTGCCTAGTTGTCAATGCATTGAGGTGTAGTTTGCATTGATGACGTCTTACCCTTGTTCGGATACTAGAGTTACCTTGGTGTTGTGACATGAGGTTGTTGGAGATTGGATTAGTGACTTGAAGCTTTGAGGTTGTATGGCGAGCGATTAGAACCGTGTTAGTCTTTGTTGGAAATTGGGACATCATTGGATAGTTGGAGATTTGGTTTGTGTTCTATCCTATGATGTGTCGTGTCGGCAATCCCACTTTGTTGTGTTGTGGAATTGGGATCTTGATTTTCTTTTGAGATTTGGATGCGAGTGTTGGTAGAAATCTTTGGTCTGTAGGATGGATGCATGTTTTGTTTATGGTGTTTAAAAGTGGGAAGTGTGGTCCAGTACATTGAAAGTGGGAAGTTGGTGCGTTGGCATATTTGAGATTCTTTTGGAGATGATTTGAGACAGAGCGTGGTTTGAACATTGAGTTTGAGGTTATGGTTGGAGTTGAGAGTTAGTAACTACTCCCTAGTCTTGGTATGTGGTTGTGGAAGGTGATTCACAGAGTAGTTGGTTCTTCTCCTTTTTCATATCGATCTCGGAATATCATTGGTAGCATGTCGTTCTTAGCGCACCTATCTTCACTTTATTCCCTATGTGTTGGACGGGAGAGTGGAAACCATATATTCATTGTTCTTTGCCTCTTCTGCCTTTGTGAATTTATGGAAGCGAAAGGTATACTCTATCCATTCTCATTTGGGTTTTTGTCTGGCGATGGTTGCGTTGATCCTGACTAGATTTAGGATATGCGTAGATGATCCACTCATTATCTCCATTTGGCATGTTCATAACCGTCTCGGGTTACACTATCATCTGTTGACCGTTGTGGAAGCAGCACATTGTTCGAGAAGTTTTCTGACTCCTCATCTCAGAATCTTGATGTTGTTCTTGTCCTTCTCTACATTTCTGTAGATGGTTCATAGAACATCTAAAGTGGTGGCACTTGCTAGAGTTGTACTGCATCGATCGCCTCATGCGCGAAAATCTTCCTATCTTGTTGTGTTCTCGTTTTCTTGGGACCATCTCCAAGTTTCTCGCACTCTCGCTGTGTACTTGGTCTTCTTATGGACGTTTGATGTACCCGTATCGTTGTGCGAATCCAAATTATTGTCATCTCTCTTGATGCCTTTCCCTTTTTGTGCTTAGGCATTCCATTCTGCGATGGTGTCACTTGTTGGAGCTTTGTTTGAGAGTGTATGGAGTGTTGGTCAGTGGGCTAGTAAAGTTTGTCTTTGTGGTGTAATCAGTGAGGTGATGTTATATTCGTGTTGTGCAGTTGTGTTGAGAGTGTTGGGGTAGAATATGTGTCACTTTTGGGTCGACAGCACCGACTTAGCTATATAGAATTTTTTTGACCATGTGCATGTAGTACGTGTCATGTGGTGTATGAATGACTATGGAGGATTGTTTTGAAAAGTCGACTGACCAGTGCATCTCAAATCAAACTTCATAATTCATTCTGATACCGCACTAGGTGGGTGTGTGGGTCTATGTGTGTGTGAGTTTTGGAGTCTTGACCTTTGGCTCGATGAATTGTGGTTGTCTAGAGTTGATTGGGTGGTTAAGTAGTTATGACCGTTCTTGTGGTTGTATAGTTACACCCCTATAATTATTATTGAGTTCAAAAATCCTCATCCGGAACCGTTGGAGTAATGTAGTGTATAGACACCATGTCTAAGCCTATCCTAGATGAGCCACATAAGTTGTTTTCCCATTTTTGGTCGATGATCGAGCTTGTCCACTCATCAAGAAGTTTCTTTGCCTCGCGGTTGGGTTATCGTTAGCCCCTTCAGAATATCCCTATCATATCAGAGTATCCGTGTCGTATTGTAGTATCCGTGTCATATCGGAGCATTCGTATCGTATCAGAGTGGCGTAGTAGAAGCATGATGTTTTATTCTTTTTGGCCGGTTCTTTTTCCTTGACATAGCATGTCCGAATGTATGTGCACATCATCCTACCGTATCCCTTGTTTTGGGTACCTCCAGTTGTTGGTTGCGGCTGGAGATTCAAGTTGTATTGGCTATCTTTTTTGTCGATTGCCTTGTGGTCGTAGCATCTTTGCTATTTGAGTTGGTCACGATTGACATGTCGGCGTGTTCTTGGTGTGTCAGCGTGTTCTTGGTGTGTCGGTGTGTCCTTGGCGCGTCGGCGTGTCCTTGGTGAGTCGGCATGTCTTTGGCATGTCAGTGTGTCCTTGGTGTGTCAGTGTGTCCTTGGCGTGTCGGCGTGTCCTTAGTGTGTCAACGTGTCCTTGGCGTATCGGTGCATCCGCTATGCGAATTTGTATTTTGGCCGAGCTTTTCCCTTCGATGTTGCAAATTCTTGAGTTGCCTCCATCGATGATTAGAGTGCTTGAGGTCTCGTCCTTGACGTTGGTATTGTTATTGCAAATTTTGTGAGGCAACCTATCCGTTTCTTGGAGTTGGGAGAAATATTCAAAGTGGTTCGATTCATTGAGGATTCCTCTCCTTGTTGTATCTTGGTTCGTTAACTCTAGAAATTTTGAGGACAACATTTTTGTAAGGAGGATAGTTTGTCACACTCCAGAAAATTTAAGGATTCTCCATTCGTTCCAATAGATTCAATAAATCAAATTTAGGGATTTGTTTCCATTTTTCGTCGAAGTTGATCGTTTTGCGTTTGCTCGAATTCTAGTGTCGTTAGAATTTTGGTTGTGTATTGACACACCTAAGATTATGTCGAATCATTTCAAGTGAGTTCGTGGCATTAGACATCCTCGTCGTAGGATCCGTTTGGTTTCGAAGTATTCGAGTAAGCCCGTGAGATGTTCATTGATCGTAGGAGATGTTTATGGACTTTAGGAAGGTTTTGGAGTGATCTTAGAACGTTCGTTTGGTGTCTAGAACGTTGAGGAAGTGTCTGGGGTTGCATCGGGAAGGTTCGGGAGTGTTTCAGAGCTGTTTCGGAGCATTTGCTGGAGGCTTGTCCAGACCAGGACTGGTCCCCTCCAGACGAGGAAGTAGAGAATTTGGAGAAGTGCTTCAGGAAGTCTCGTCTGGACCAGGAGTGGTGCTCGTCCAGACGAGAGGGGTTCGTCCAGAAATCCGTACGGATGACGATGCCAAAATTTCGAATTTAAGTTAGGGTTCCTCTCATTTTGGTCGAACCAAAACATTTCATCTCTCCCTCTATCTCATCTGAACCTCTTTCCCTCCCCATTTCTCTCTGTTCTTTCTTTCCGAACACCAAATCCATGGAGATTCGACGCATTCCTCCTTCACAAACGAACTGAGAAAAATAGAATACATAAAGATTTTAGTAGTGGAAATGAAATTCATTTACAATACTTCTTGAGATATTCGGCATTCCATGAGCTGGGCACCTCCTTCCCCTTTAGGATGGCTAGTCGATATTCTCCTGCACTTGAGTGCCTTAGCACTTGATACGAACTCTCCAATTTGGACTGAGCTTGACAATTATTATCCTAGTAGGGTCAACCTTCACATAAGATCTACGGGCCTGAATGATTTGGGTTCCACCATGGCATCACGGTACCTTGCCATCCTTTGTTTGTTATGATGATACTCTAAGTGTAGCAACTTGCCTATTTTCTTCTAGTAAGTCGAGCCCTATTCTCAGATCCTATTTATTATCCTATTCGTTGAATGATATCATTTTGTAGTTAAGAAGTTCTACTTCAATAAGGACAATGACCTCAGCCCCGAATTGCATGGCATAAGGGATCTCACCAGTTGCTATTCTTGTGATTGTCTTGCAAGCCCAGAATAGAGCGTGCAACTCATCGGCCTAAACACCCTGTTTGCTCGTAGCCTTCTCTTTATTATTTTTTATGTCCTTGTTGGTCACCTGTACTTGCCCAATGGACCCAAGGTAGGCCTTAAAAGTGAAGTGCACATGTATTCCATTAGGAGCTCAGTATTCTCTAAACTCCATATTATTAAATTGACTACCTAGGCCAGCCACAAGTATCCTTGGAAATCGAAAGCGGCAAATTATGTTTTCCATAGGAAATCAGTTATGGATTATGTAGTGATCATGATTTGGGACTTGGCCTCTATCTACTTAGTGAAATATTTGACTCCAATCATAGCTTACTAGACTTGGCTTCTCCCCTTAGGAAGATACTAATGAAGTAACTCCCCATTGGGAGATGTCCATGGGCCCCTCATTGGTTATAGTGTGGTGGATATCGTGTGAAAATGTTTGAAAACTGTTGGAAATAAATGATATTAATATGGTATTAATTTTGTAAAAACTGTTACAACGGTTACGATATTTAATTGTAAGAATTAAATTGCAAATTTAATTTCGTAATTAATATCAGAATTAATTACGTATTCATTTCACAGCTCCACTATATATTGGCACCTTGGCCAAGAGGGAAAAACATGACCCAAATCACTCTATTCTATACAATATTTGTCCTCTCATTTCCATAGCAAAAATCCTTCTTCGAGAGAGTTCAAAGCACAACAAGTTCGTAGGTTCGGGAGTGTTGTGCTACACAACCGAAATACCGATTTTACCCTGGGAGTCGAAGGCCAACGTCAACCTCAAGCACCTACGGTGAGGCGACCTATTTTGGCTTAAGGGAACCGTGTTCACACGGGACTTCGGTTAATTTTCTCTACCGGTTTTGTCAATTTCATATCGGTCATATTTTGTGATTATATTTATAAATTGATAGAAATTAGATTTCTTTTTCCATATATAATTCCTACAATCTTAAGCCAAAATAAATTTTTATGTTGCTCATAAAATTTGTGGAAATCTGATTTCTATAAAAATTATTTTTGGGCAGATTATCAATAAGATAATTTTTTTCTCTCCTGATTCCGTAACAATAGAAAGTTACATTGCTGTTGCACAAATTACAAATTTTAGTACTGTGTTTCGTTAAATCAATTTATTTTGGTTTTCATTCCAACAGATTTCAGAATCTGGTTTGATCACAAGTTCATAATTTTTAAATCAAACGTGATGCAGAAAATTAATCTTACAGCAGTATATGTTCTGATATGAATTCACAATCACTTCATGTTTCATACAGTTTTTTTTTAAATCTGTTCTGAAATAGTGTTTCTTTGTTATTTGATTTCCTCATTTTCTGTTCTGGAATTCGGGTTTCTTTCAGAATTCATAAATAAATTACAAATCAGCCTTAATAGTAGTTATTGCACCTCATTTGTATTAATTTATTGAATGTGCATATGCTATTTTAATTGTATAACTGATTGGGTTAATTAGAAATCATTTTGAATTATTTTCAGTTTCTAATTGTTGCAATTTTATTACATCAGTTCTGTATTGTGTAGCAATTGGATTGTTGTAACAGTACAAGTCTATATTTACAATGAATAAAATTAAAATTAGTGAAAGAATTTTAATTTAAAATATTTTGTAATCAAAGCAAAACTATTGTGTATTCTAAAACTATTGTGTTTTCATTTCAGTAAACAAAAATGAACACACAAGCAATGAACAACAGCGGAAATGTTGATTAAATTGGCAACACTCAAACCATCGGCACAACCGGTGTCCAGTTTCCCGCGAGCGGGACTGGTACTGCGCAGTATCTCACGAGTGGGACTGGCAACGGAGGAACCCATCCTGTAGATGGTAATCCTCTAGGTGGAAACACTCAGCTGCCTTTTCAGATTGGAGGGCATGTCCCCTCTAATGGACACGTTAGTTTGCCACCGTTTCCTGTTCCATTTCTGGTGAACCATGCGGTTCGTCCGAACAAATTTACGGGCACAGAATTCAAAACGTGGCAGAACAAGATGATATTCTACTTAACTACGCTAGGACTTGCAAGGCTATTGACAGAGCCTGAACCAGTAGTGGACCCTAATGAAACTGATTTTCAAAAAAGGGCCGCTTGGAAATTATGGAAGAGTTCTGACTTCCTATGCAGAAATTACATCCTAGATGGACTGCAAGATTCCTTATACCAAGTGTATGTGGTATATATTTCTGCAAGGGAGCTTTGGGTATCTCTAGAAAAGAAGTACAAAACCGAGGATGCTGGTTCAAAGAAGTTCC
>NMUG010012409.1:0-10372 GCA_002855965.1 Monotropa hypopitys
GAGATCCTTGATGCATTTGATTTCTTTTAGTTTATTTTCAAGAACTCATAGTTTGTAATAACTAACACCCGTTGGACTTCTTTAAACTCATATGCTTGACATGGTTGTGCGATGACTTTATTTTATGGGAATGGTTCATGTCATGATTAGTGTTTTATTCATTATTGCTCAATGCCTTATTTCAAAAAAAAATTATGTTGTCAAATTTCAAGGGTGTTATACAAGTTACATCCAATTGATGGACTGTAACTTGGTTACATCCAATTGATGGACTGTAACTTGTGTTTAAACACAAGTTACAGCCAATTGATAGTCTGTAACTTGTGTTTAAACACAAATTACAGCCAATTGATGGACTGTAACTACATTCTAATTGGACAAGTTACATTCCAAAATTGACTGTAACTTGTCCAATTTGGACTGTAACATGTCCAATTGAATAGGTTACAGTCAAATTGGACAGGTTACAGTTTAATTTGATTGTAACTTGTATTGTTTGACAAGTTACAGTGCAAAATGAACTGTAACTTGTTTAATTGGGCTGTAACTTATTCATTTAAGACATGTTATAGTCGAATTGAACATGTTAAAGTCCAATTTCGTCCTGTAACTTTTGTTTTAGCACCCTAACATGTCCAATTAGATAGGTTACAGTTAAATTGGACAAGTTACAGTCCAATTTGACAGGTTGCAATGTAAATGCACTGCAACTTGTACAAGTTACAGTGCATTTACACTGTAACCTTATCAGAATCAAAAAATTACATATCGAATATGAATTTTATTTTATAGATCTCACTAAGATGAATCTAAATTTTTTTTAATAATATTTAGATCTGTATAATTTGAAATAAATCGTTTTATATAAATAAAATGAATTTAATATTTCAGGCTCAAACAGGAGGATATTAACGTAAAATGTTCAATGTGATCTCGGGAAGGATGAAAACTTATTCTGGATCCGCACATCAATAAATCCAAAAAATGGGACCTGTGCAAAAATTTCCGCCACCCATCCGCCCCCAGACACAGTCCTGCCCGCCTGAACTAGTCTGCACTTTCATCTTTGCCAATAACTAGTCGGAAGACGATACTAGTTCGTTCGCTGTTTCCTTTCGAGCCCCCTCCCTGTAGTAGATTTGCGTTCCAACTATGGGTTCTGGTGAGTCTCTCTTCCCATTCCCAACTTGTTTCCCTTTCAGTTTATAGGGTGGCAATTCAATTGCTGTGTCAAAAATGAAGATTTTGCTCTATTTTCCCTCAAATTTTATTTTCTGCCCGATTGATTATATACGAATTTCTGCTGAATAAAGTAATGATTATTTTTTTATTTTTTAGCAATCAGAATCTATGCTGTAACGTAAAGGGAAGATAAATCGTATTTATGCTATTTTTCCATATCTCCCTCCCTCTCTGTCTAGCGTTTGTGTTGGTTACTCTGTCTCTCGCATACGCTGTACATCGTTAAGTTGACACTTTCAATTTTTGCGTTTCCCAGATGCAGATATGGAGGATTATGGGTTCGAGTACTCAGATGAGGAGCCTGAGGAACAGGACGTTGACATTGAAAATCAATATTACAACTCAAAAGGTGATTCAAGTAATTACTTTGGAATTTAATAGCATTGAAGTAACTGTTGTAAATTGTAGTGGATGAATAACTCTTGGAAGGTCCCAAAGGGTAAGTCCCACGGGAAAGCCACCATTTAGAAGGACCCAAGGGGCAATCAACTCATTTGTCCATACATTACTTTTTCTCTTTCCAAGGGAATCTACTTTTTCTCCCAAACCAGCCTGGGGAACATCCATAGCTTTGTTGCTTTTTATATTGTTGTGTTCTCCTATATTTATATGGATGCAGTTGAGAGGTTATGAACAACACACACAACACATCTGAGCTATCAACTTATTATGTATTTTTGTTCTTGAGAGAGAGAGAGAGAGAGCCGAGCACTTTGAGCAGTTCGCCAAAACTGCCTTTGTGGTGTTCCAAAGACAGTGGTCCGAGAATCGTCTTATCCTGGGAGACAGACGCCGACAAACCTCAACACCCACCGGAGGTGGTGAATCTGTTTTAAGGACAAAGCCAAGCTCGATTCGTTTTGCAATTTGTGTTTTATTTCTTTCCTATAATTCAATTCTGTTATTGTATCATTTATCATTGAATGAAATTGTTCTTTGGAAGATCGGTCGCCTCATATATATGTATTTATTTTATCCTACAAAACTTAAAACAGACTCTGTTCTGATCGATCCAAAAAAATTTTCATTCTGTACTAATAGTTTGATTGTAGAGATGAATCGAAATGGTAGAAAAGAAGTTCCTCGTTTTTCTGGGATGTTTTCCCGAGCTCCTGGGATGTTTCCCGAGCTCCTATGTTATTTCCCGAACTGAAAGGTTCTATGCGGGCGTTATATTGTCTGTGCGGCACTTTGTGTGCTCAGCTCGGCAATTAACCGCCCAGTGCAGCACTGGTTGTGCTCTGCTCTGCACCTATTGTGCTCAGCTCGGCACCTAGTGTCCTTGCTCGGATCTAATTTTCCTCAGCACCGAAATGGATTTTCCTATGTGGGAATGACTTCTCCTATGCTGGAAAAATAGTTTCCAGTCATGCGCGGCTGAGACTATTCTGTTCGGCTGTGATTGTGTGCGGTCAACCATAATGGTCATCTGACCAGACAAGGTATGTGCGGCCTCTGGAGTGGTCCACTTGGCTTCTGCCTTGGCACTGCTTGGCCTCAGATCAGTATGTCCTACTCAGGAAATGCCTTGCTCGACAGTTGCCTTGCTCGACAGTTGCCTTGCTCGGCATGTGCCTTGCTCGGCAGGGCCCTTGCTCGGCTATGCCTTGCTCATCTATGCCTTGCTCGTCAGTGTGTCCTGCTCGGCTACACCCTGCTCGGCAATACCTTGTGCGACAATAACCTGCTCGGCTATTATGTATCCCAGTGCGGCTGAAGAGTATTCAGCTCGGCAACAGTCACTCCTGTAGAGAACAATCACTCATGTAGAGAACAATCACTCCCCATTGTGGGCGTTGCCCTCAAACTCACGCCGCTGGGGCACTGCCCCCTTAGAACCCCCCACCAGGGGGCAAGCCCCTGCGACCCCCGGGGTACATTTGTGAAAACTGTCGACTGGAAATGATACTCAAGCTGGATATGTGAATGGAACTCCACCTGGGACAATGGCTATCCCCTCCGCAGTGCCTAATGTTCCATTCAGTCATATTGACAAACTCGAGAAGTTCAAGGGTGTTGACTTCAAGCCGTGGCAGAAGAAAATATACTTCTATCTCACAATCTTGAATCTTGCAAGGTTCCTATTGGAAGATGTCCCCATTATTGCTGAAAATAATACTGACAGCGATGCTCAGGTTGCTTTAGATGCATGGAAACATTCTGACTTCTTGTGTCGGAACTATGTTCTCAACAACATAGATATGACGCTGTACAAAGTCTATTGTGAGACAAAGACGGCTAGGGAATTCTGGGAATCCTTGGAAAATAAATACAAGATTGAGGGGGCTGGAATCAAACAGTTTGTTGTGGACAGACTTTATTACTACAAAATGGTGGACACAAATACTGCGAGCAGTCAAGTCCAAGAAGTTCAACTACTTCTGAACGGGATCAAGGCTAAAGGGATGGTATTGAGTGAATCCTTCCAGGTGGCTTCTATGATTCATAAATTGCCTCCATCTTGGAACAGTTTCAAGATGTATCTGATGTTCAAGAATAAGGAGATGACCTTGGAGATACTGATCACCAAACTTCAAATTGAGGAACAGAATCAGAGAATGGGCAAGACGTTGCACTCATCCTTCGTGCCTAAAACAAATGTTAATAGACAAGGTCAAGGTGCTGGTAACATGAAGAAAGTTCCAGACAGACATTCTGATAAGGGCAAGGATAACAAGTTGAGACCGAAGGGAGGTGTTGGTAAGAAACATAGTAGTCAGTTTCTCGGCCGATGCTTCAACTGTGATAAGGTTGGACATCGCTCTGCTGATTGCCACAAGCCACACAAGCAATAGAACCAACAACATCAACATGCTCAACTGTTGGAAGGAATGTAAGACATGAATTTGTCTGCTGTGGTGTCTGAGGTGAACGTGGTTGGTTATAATCCTCGTGAATGGTGGGTGGACACTGGAGCTACTCGCCACGTCTGCTCTGAAAGGCAGATGTTCATATCTTTTGAGATTCTGACAAATAGAGAAAAGCTCTATATGGGCAATTCAGCTACATCTGACATAGTTGGATAGGTCAAGGTTGTGCTGAAATCAGGAAGAGAGCTTTCTCTCAACGATGTCCTGTATGTACCAGAGATACGGAAGAATTTGATTTTGGGTCTTTGCTTTCAAAGCATGGCTTCCGTATGGTATTTGAGTCAGACAAGATGGTTCTCACCAAAGCTGGGATTTTTGTGGGAAAGGTTTATATGTCTAATGGATTGTTCAAACTCAATGTAATGACTATGCATCCAGGCTCTAGTAGCATGAATAAAATGAAAGCCCTTTCTACTTACTTGCTTGAGTCTTCCAATTTATGACATAGTAGACTAGGCCATGTTAATTTTGATACCTTGCGTATGTTAATTAACTTGGACCACATTCCAACATTCCACATTGATAAAAGTTATAAATGTGAAACTTGTGTGGAAGCTAAGATGAAGAGATCTTCTTTCAAGACGTTGAAAAGAAGCACTGAACCTCTAGGTTTGGTCCATACAGATGTATGCGATCTAAAATTTGTACAAAAGGTTGCGGTACCTATACCTAAGAAGGTAAACGTACTCTAGAGACTGTTGATGAAATCAGTCAAGACCAAGAAAAAGATCTTGAGCCTAGACGTAGTAAAAGGGCAAGAACCTCAACTTCTTTCAGTCCAGATTTTCTACCATATATGTTGGAAAGTGAGCCTCGGAACTTCAAGGAAGCTGTAAGATCTCCAAAGGGACCAATGTGGAAAGAGGCAATTAAGAGTGAAATTGACTCCATTCTGCAGAATCATACATGAGAACTAGTGGATCTTCCTCCAGGATGTAAGCCTCTGGGCTACAAATGGATCTTTAAAAGAAAGATGAATGCAAATGGACCAATTGATAAGTATAAGGCCAGACTTGTTATCAGAGGATACAAGCAGAAAGAAGGTCTTGATTACTTTGACATGTATTCTCCAGTTACGAGAATAACATCTATCCGGATGATAATTGTGATAGCAGCTCTGCGCAATTTGGAAATTTATCAAATGGATGTAAAGACAACTTTTCTTAATGAAGAGATCTATATGGAACAACCTGAGGGTTTTTTTGCTCCTGGTCAGGAAAGGAAAGTATGTAGACTAGTCAAATCGTTGTATGGTCTGAAACAAGCACCGAAACAATGACATAATAAGTTTGATAATGCTATGTTGTCAAGTGACTTCAGAATCAACGAATGTGACAAGTGTGTTTATGTGAAAGACACAACTGAAGGCTATGTGATATTGTGTCTTTACATTGATGACATGCTTATAGTCAGTAGTAATGATAAGATTATCAAATCTAGCGAGAACATGCTCAACTCAAAGTTTGACATGTATAATATGGGCCTTGCAGATGTGATTTCGGGTGTGAAAATCGCTAGAACATCTACTGGACTGGTATTGTCTCAAACTCATTACGTTGAGAAGATTCTGGAGAAATACATTAAGTCAGATACAAATGTTGCCAGGACTTATGTGGACATAAATCTTCATTTATCTAAGAATTCTGGTGAGGGTGTCTCAACTGGAGTATTCAAGGATAATTGGAAGTTTGATGTACTTGATGAGATGTACAAGGCCTAACATAGCCGATTCTGTTAGCAGACAGAGTAGATATACTAGCAATCTAGGGGAGAACCACTGGAAAGCTATAGTCAGAGTACTATGATACTTAAGGTACACTCGTGATTATGGACTGTACTATACCAGATATCGAGAAATACTAGAAGGGTACAGTGATGCAAATTGGATTTATGATATAAAAGACTCAAAATCCACGAGTGGATGTCTTTACTTTGGGTGGTGCAATAGTGTCTTGGAAATCTTCCAAACAGACGTGTATAGCACGCTCTATAATGGAATCAGAATTCATTGCTTTAGATAAGGCAACTGAAGAGGCAGAATGACTATGCCATTTTCTCGAAGATATTCCAAGGTGATCAAGACCTGTGCCAGTAATATGCATCCATTGCGATAGTCAATCGGCAATTGGACGAGCATAGAGTAATATGTATAATGGTAAGTCGAGACATATACATCGAAGACATAATATCATTAACAACTGCTCTCAAGTGGGGTTGTCACGATTGATTATGTGAAATCAAAAGACAATAGTGCGGATCCGCTAACCAAAGGGTTAAACAGAGAGCTAGTTGATAAAGTATCGACGGGAATAGGGCTAAAGCCTATGACGTTAAAAGCTGCCGTGATGGAAACCCAACCTAGTTGAATGGAGATCCCAAGATCTAGGTTCAATGGGACAACCTAATTGCGTGTAGATAGATATTGATCACTGAGGAGAATAACTCGGTGTGTGAGGCTAAGCTTATGCTTTTAATGACACTTACGCATTGATGAGCCAAGTAGAATATTTGATATACTCATTGATAAGATGTCACCTATGTGAGTATGAAGTGAGACTGCTTCTATGAGAATTATAAAAGGCGAAATTCTCGAGAAAATACTTGCAGAACCAGGCAAGGGTTTCATGGCCAAAATGAACCCAACAGTGAGAACGGAACAATGCAAGGAGAAGTTACTGTGTGTAGTTCATTGACTTGGTTTACACAAACGGCAGAACAGTTCAAGACATCATGTTCACTGGTCTACTAGTAAACCCGATGTGCTTTCACATGGGAATGTTCAAGGCCAAAAGCTACCTGTCCTATGCAGGAATTATCCGTGGTGCTCTCTCTCAAAGTCTTCTTTGTACTCATCGTCAAATTGTCTACCAAATCCATTCATGTGGGGGATTGTTGGAAATTATAGTGGATGAATGACTCTTGGAAGGTTCCAAAGGGCAACCACCTTTTGGAAGGTCCCACGGGGCAACCACCTTTTGGAAGGTCCCACTGGGCAACCAACTCATTTGTCCATACTTTTCTTTTTCCCCTTCCAAGGGAATCTACTTTTGCCCTTAAACCAGCCTAGGGAACTTCCATAGCTTTGTTGCTTTTTATATTGTTGTGTTCTCCTATATTTATATGGCTACAATTGAGAGGTTATTAACAACACAGACAACACATCCGAGCTATCACCTTATTATGTATTTTCGTTCTTGAGAGAGAGAGAGAGCTGAGCACTTTGATCAGTTCGCCAAGGCTGCCTTTGTGATGTTCCAAAGGCAGTGGTCCGAGAACCGTCTTATCCTGTGAGACAGACGCCGACGAACCTCAACACCCACCGGAAGCGGCGAATTTGTTTTAAGGACAGAGCCAAGCTCGATTCGGTTTGCATTTTGTGTTTCATTTCTTTCTTGTAATTCAATTATGTTATTGTATCATTTATCATTGAATGAAATTGTTCTTTGGAAGATCGGTCGCCTTATATATATGTATTTATTTTATCCTACAGTAACACCCGCTTGAGCTATTTCAGCTATGTTATCAGCTGTTAGAATAATGTTAGGAATATTGTATTATGTTTCGTTACATTTTAAACTTTAAGTGTCTCTTCTGTAATTTTCCTATAACTAGGGTCTCGGTTGTAATTCACCATTATTATTTTAATATAAAAGGAGAGTGAGACCTTCTCATTCTCTAAGTTTTTTCACTAAACACAAATCATCATGGTATCAGAGCATCTCTCCCGTAACCCTAAAAAACCAATCCTCTCCCGTAACCCCCGCCTCCCAGTGCCGCACCCAGACTCCCGTAATTCTAACTCACATTCTGCCGCCGCCACCCCAGACTTCCAGTGCCTCACCACAGTCGACCTCCTCTTGCCACCGCCATCCCACCTTCTTCTCTCTCTGCGCCTTTGCCCTTCATGGCTGCCTCACTCTAGGTTGCGCCACCTTCTCCTCCCTTTTTGGCGTAGCCAGCGTCAGGCTATGCTGGCCGTCGCTATGGAGATCTCATCTGCAGCCATGGAGATCTAATCCACCCTCGCCATCGATAGCAAATCTCTACCGGCCATCGACAACAAATCTTGGCACATTTTTTTGTCATCACCATGTCACATTTTTTGGCGTCACCAGCGACCCAGCGACAATGCTCTTTGTTTTTTTTAACTTGCAGCTATGTCTCAACTAATGCACTGAGTACTTGCTCTTCTTAATTTTTTTCTTAGAGAGATCTGATTTATTTCTCTGATTCATATGGCTGCATAGTGAGATCTAGTTCTTATTGCCTCCATATTTGTTATTGCTGATTGTAAGTGCGATTTTTTTGTCGTGTTTGATGGCTGACTTAACTAGTGAATCTACTAGTCTTCTGCCTCCCAATGGGGAGAGCCCTGGTATTATCAACATGCAAATCGAACCCTACAGTCCGAGCATAAAAATTACAACTTCCCTGTTTAATGGTCATAACTATCTTGCATGCACATCGTCTGACACTTTTTTTGAAAAGTAAAGGGAAGATGTGTTATGTAGATGAGAGAATTCAATCACCAGGTATTATCGATTTCGAGTTTGACCAATGGGAGATTACCAACTCCCTGATTATGGGTTGGCTAATTCACTCTATGATTCGTGATATTGGGGAGAGCTATTTGTCCATGGCAACGACACATGATATTTGGGAAGCCGTGACAACTACTTATCCCAGGAAGGGCATTTTTTTACAGGCATTTGAGTTGCGCCGATCTATCGAGCGATCAGTTCAGGGGGAACAGTCTGTGCTTTAGTATTTCATTTTTCTGAATAATGGTTGGAAGAGATTGAATCATCTTCAAGATTATAAACCTGCTTGCGCGACCGACTCTATTGGCTATAAGAAATTCATTGAAAAAGAAAGGGTCTTCAAGTTTCTTGAAGGTCTAAATGTGGAATTTGATCCTGTGCAGAATCGTGTCTTGGGTTTGGAGACTCTTCTTAGCCTTCAGGAGGCATTTGTATATGTTCAAAATGAGGAGAGCCGCCGGTCTGCTATGATGCCAACTGTCTAATCCGACCGTTTTGCCTTACTTTCTGTCCCATCTTCAGAGCAACCACAGGGATCTCTCACTTCTTTGTCTTTTTCAGGAAAGGCACATCTATTCTGTGATTACTGCCACAAATCTAGACATACTCGTGAGATGTGTTGGAAGCTTCATGGGATTCCACCAGGGGGACGTAGAGATCGTTCTGGCAATCGTGGAGGACGATCTGGTCAGGGTAGAGGACGCGGGTCTCACCCACGTGCTCATCAGGCCAGGACAGTTGATACTCCTCCTGCTCCATCTTCAGATGTACTCTCAGGCATGACTTCAACAGAATTTGAGGATGTACTTCATCGGGTCCTAGAACGACAATCTTCATCCACCACTACAGTTACATCCCAGAATGCATTCCCTGCCTCATTTGCTCATGGAGGTAATTTAGTCTGTTCTACCAATGCCTTTCTGTCTCACCAATCTTTACCTTGGATCATTGATTCTGGTGCTTCTGACCATATGAATGGATCTTCTGACCTTTTCTTAGATTATAAGCCTTCTTCAGGTAGTGACAGAATTAGGATTGCTGATGGCACAGTTTCCTCTGTTTCAGGGAAAGGTTTAATCCGTGCTACTCCTTCTCTTCCTTTATCCTCTGTTTTACATGTCCCCACTTTTTCTGTAAACCTTTTATCCTTGAGCCGTCTTACTCATGATCTGAATTGTAGTATGTCCTTTTCCCTGATCATTATATTTTCAGGACCTTATCACGAGGAAGATGATTGACAGTGGTGGAAAGGAACATTGTCTCTATATCCTGGATCAACCGGACCAATCAGCACATCATTCCACAAAGCTTTCAGGCAGCGAGGAGGATTTATGGTTGTGGCATCGACTTGGACATCCTTCCTTTTATTTACTTAAACATTTATTTCCTTCAGTTTCTTGTAATAAAGATTTGTGGAAGTTTTAGTGTTAGTCTTGTCAACTTGGCAAACATCATAGAGCGTCTTTTGCTCTGAGTCCTAATAAAAGTGATGTTCCTTTCTCTTTAGTTCATTCTGATGTTTGGGGTCCTTCTCGTATTCAGTCGGTAAAAGGTCATAGATGGTTTGTTACATTTATTGATGATTTTTCTCGAACCACCTGGGTGTATCTCATGAAAGAAAAAAGGGAAGTCTTCTCCATCTTTCAGCATTTCCACAAAATGGTTTATAATCAGTTTAATGCTGTCATAAAAATCCCAAGGTCGGATAATGGAGGTGAA
>NMUG010012410.1:0-10372 GCA_002855965.1 Monotropa hypopitys
TCCACCCTTCGTATGTTGGAATTGAACTCTGACTTGTACCTCAAGTTTGATTTCAAATTATTATTTGATCTTGGATTTTTAATGGCTTAAGTGATTTAGTTATTTCCTCTATTTTAAGTGTAATCATTGCTTGTAATTCATTTCTCTAAATCATAAAAATATAATTGTTAGTCATACTCCAATCGTACATGTACCCTATATTGTTTAGATTTTTTTGTATCAGTGTATTTGTATCGTACCCGTACATGTGCTCTTAACCCGCCATACTTTAAGTATCTTAAATAGTTAGCACCCAAGTTTTCAATTAATTCCACATTGTTTAATAAATCTAAGCGTACACCTTATGGGGTTCTAAAAGACTTAGAAAATTATTAAGAATAAATATAAGAAAAAGGAGCGGAAAGTCAACTCATTTAAAATTAACTTAAGGGAAACAAATAATTGCAGGACATGGGTTTACCTCCTTGTTGGGAGTTGACTCAAGAGATCTATAAGAAATTCCATAAATCTCTCACAGTACAAAACGCAAGCATCATCAACTTCTTCAAATCCATTTACATCGAGTATATCATTATCATGATGTTCACGAGGAAAAACATTTGAATCAAGCACCTGGTTCGCAAATTATCAAAATACTAGTCAGATATTGACTTATACACGCCACATAGCACAAAAAGCTTAATCATTAATACATACCTCCAAAAACTCTTGAATGAGATTTCTCACAAACGTCACTTCGAGCAAAGTTGAAGGATCAAATACCACTCCCCGTTTGGTTGCTTCCTTAGCTTTCTTGGTGATCCTTCTCCATTTCTTGATCATATCATTATTAAGACAAAGCTCCATCTACAAACAATTGAGGAAAGTAAATCAAAAACCAAAAAAAAAAGAGAAAAGTGTTAAAATAAATACTCCTTTCTAATACTAAAACAGAACCACAATAAGACGTAATCGCTTACCAGAAAACGACCATATGGTAGACTGTGCCAGCACTGAAGACTTGTTAGTCTTAAAATATTTTTACTGACTATATCATCTTCCAAGCTCTGCCATAAGAGGAGGTTTAAAAAAAAGTCTGGTTAACCTCGTCCATAAGTTCATTATTAAACGAAAACTAAGCAAAATGAAAACTAATCGAACAAGAAACCACTATAGGCTGATTTAAAGAAATTTACAGTTGAATTTAATGGGAAGGAAAATATTTAATTATTAGCATTTGAAATGCCTTCCTATCACTAAGCAAGAGACGCCCATAATGGGGATAACGTTGTTGTCATTATCATCAACGTACAACAGACGTCAAATTGTGATAGATTCAACAAAAGTTTTTAGAGGCAAAAGCGCAAGGTGAGGCGGCATTGAGGCTTAAGCATTTGGATTTCCTATACATACATTTATAGAAAAATAAATTTATTACAGAATCCCATAAAAATCTTTAAAATAATAAAAAATAAATAAAATTCACAAAAGAAAACAGTTTAAGGCAGTAAAACATAGTGCATTAATAGATCCAACCATTAACAAAAACCATATTACAAAGTTCCATAACTTAAACCCCCAAAATAACTAAAGTTCAAAAAAGGACTCTTATGACATTGACACGCTTTGCCTCCATCGTTTAGGCGTGAAAACGTACACCTCCGTACGCCTTAGTTGTAGGGCCAAACACCTTTGTTGTTTTCTGCTCAATAATCAACGTCTAGGGCAAGGGGACCACGGGTGGTGCAGTGGTCTCGGATTCGAGTCTGAACATTGGTATTATGGGTACCAACTGGGTCTTGAAGAAAATCAATGCCTACGGGCCTTTTTTGCTCTACCTTGCCTCAAGCAGAGCCCAAGAACGTCTTTCAAAACAATGGATTCAACTGGCACAAGCCAGCACAAGATCATAGAGAACAAAAAAGAATAAGGACAACAAAATTCATATTGCTACCCGTTCATAATGACAGCTTTAACTTTCAAGGTACAATATGTGCGACGAAAGAATTTTGCATCAGTTGAGAATGTCGTGCAACCTTATTACGAGACATATATCACTATGCGTGAGAATGAATGTGCCAGGGACTCGCTGCAAGAAAACTTAACGTTAATTTTCCCAAGAATAAAACTCTATCAGTTAAGAAACTACGTATAGAGGCTTTGACAAAAAAACTCAGCATATCAAACTCTATTATTTGAAAGGTCCAGAGATACACCTTGATTACATAAACGTTGTTTCAAACTTCACTAATAAAACCAAGGAAGAAAGACTATTTCATTCAAATTCAAACCACTTAAATCGCACTAAGAGTTAGGGAAGCATTCTAAAATATCAGAATGCAAAAGAGCCTCTTTCAAATATAAATCTAGCTGTTTGGTTGCTCTTCCCTTACTTTCCCCACAATTTGCAGATGAGCATCAGAGTTTTTCTTGAAAATTAATTTGGTGAAGTGCTACCAACATTTTGGTGGGTTTCCAACAAGGAAAGTGTCTATACATATAGTTATAGTCTTATAGATGTTGAAAGAGATCATAGGGCTTAGAAATTGTAATGGGCAGATTTTTTCACGCATTCATAAAGGCTTAGTTGTCGGGTTTTCAGAAACTAGTTCTCGAACCAGTTTTGGCTATTTTATAATTAAAACTAGGTGAGGAAAAGTTTAAGGTTGACTAGGGCTCAATAGACTAGTATTTTGGTAATGCAATATAAGATATTTGGATATTACAACCAATAATTCATAATACACTAACCTTGTTGGCTTCGGTCGACAAAGTGAACAAAGAGCTTAACCTTCAAAATGTTACGTTTTATCAATCCAGATCTAAAATTTTCAACACTCAACCCTTGCTAAACAGTAAACTTACAGGGATATATGCAAGTGCTATTTTCTCTTCTCTTTTTTTTCTTCCTGTTTTTACTGGGGCTGGGACTTCAACTATGTCAATTTGGACCCTTTAGCTGATAAGGGAAATGTAGACCTACGAAAAACATGAGTACTGACCAAATAACTTGACTGAAAACAGCCCGTGAACCAATAGTTCATTATCAAAGCCCCATGCTAACAAGTCTAGAGCTCCTATATCAACTTAAAAGTATAACCCTTAATTCAATTTAGCTCATCGGGAATGTGTGTCTGCTTCTTACAACATCATACAACTTGCGTTAGTTCCAGTAGTTAACATAAAGGATTTTCTATCTAGTGGCCAGGTAGCAGAATTTCAATAGAAGACAACAATCTGTGGTTGGGACAATACAATGTGGACTAGGACAAATATGTCTGGGGCAAACATGCCTAAAAGCTTGACTATTCAACTCTAAATTTCAAGGACAGAAAGAATTGCTCAATATCCAGCTTCCTTGAACTTCACTCGTCTAAAAGTAAAAATGGTCAGCATATAGATAAATAAAACAAAGAGTTAAAGAACGGGCATTCTTATGTCCAAAACAGTCACGATTCCGATGCAAACTTTAATCTCCCAGCCCGCTGGGTTTGAGTCCAGTTGGAAAACTTAAACACATAAATTCTATTGTAACCATACCCAAGTTTTATCTGTCCCACCCATGTACTTAAGGCATTTAGAAAATCATGTACCATAGACACTTCATCACAAACCACTAATGCTTTTGAATTGTTGTCAAACGGACACAGACTTTGGTTTAGGCCTCGAAGTATTCACCTTCAACCAAAACAAAACTCATAAACTCAGTTATAATATAATGAAACCAATTAAATCATTTTCCTTCTCCTCAATTCAAGATTCATTATATAGCTCAACTATAAGCTATATGCAATTGGGTGGCCATAGCTTGTTGCTCGCTTCGGACAATCATGTCTTGGTCAAGATACTACAAATTACAAAATAGCAAGATTGCTTCAGTTGATATCTTACTATTTATTTTATAGGGGTGGAAAAAAGTTTCCAAGGCTATATAGAGAATAATTATAATGGCATAGTGCCATAAAACGACGACAGGACTAAGGAGTCACCGTATCCATGTCGGATACGCTGGGGCAGGGAGGGGTACCCATGGGACATGCGAGAGGGGGGGTTCCACTTAATTTTAGTAAAAGTTTAACCAAGACCAAGTTTGGGAAACGTATTAGACACGATGGGGACACGTCTCAAGTCAGACATGTACGGGCACGCAGTCTCAAGTCAGACATGAATGAGGCCATGACAATGACACCATGAGAATATGAATAATATATCTTCAGTATATATTATTCATATTCCGTTTCCATATTGTAAATATATGATTACCATTGATTTGGTTTCCTTATTGTTGTATTTCCTAAAGTGAGTCGTGTTCATTCTATTTAATGGGACGTTCTCCCTTGTAAAGTATACAATTTAATATACAGTATTTCCAATTTTCCTCTCAATTGTTTCATGGTATCAGAGCCCATTAGGGTTTAGATAGAGTTCTTTTGCCGCCTTTGCCGTCGCCACCTCTGTTGCCTCTGCCACCTCCGCCGCTACTGTCCTTCTCATCTCCGGTCGTTGTTCGATTCGCCGCCACCACACCCTCCGTCGAATCGAAGGACAGTCTTTGCTCCCAGAGATGTCTCTGTTCACTACCGCCATCGTCCAGTCCGTTTGCCGCCATCCAGATCCGCCATCATCTAGATCTTCCGCCTTCCAGATCCGCCATCCATGTCTGTCAGCGACCCTCGTTGCTTCGTCGAGAACTCCCCAGCCGCCAACCTTCGCCTCTGCCGACCCTCGCTGCTCCGGCGAGAACTCCCCAGCCGCCGGCAATCGCTGCTATGACGAGTCTTCTCTGCATCGATTTGTGAAGGGAAAACTATAAATCGATCTGGGTTCTCTATCTGCAAATCATTCGTCTTCTCTCTGCAAATCATTCGTCTTTTCAGAGTTGTCGCCCTCTCTCTCTCTCTCAGATCTGTCTCAGATCGTTCGACAGATCTTTAGATTTGTCCATCCACCATTGTTGTCCATATCCGACGTCATCACCGTCGCCAGCAACCACCGCTGTTGACACCATCATTTGCAGCAGCCACCATTGCCACTGTCATCGTCGCCAGCAGTCATCGTCACTTTTGTTGCAATTTCAGTCGCAACCGCCACCTCTGTTTTTCTTTCTATACCCTTCTGTGTCGTCGCCGTCATCAGTAGGGTTTGCTTTGCCAAATCATAGTCATTGTTGGTTCAATATTCGGCTCTAGTTTTTTTGTTCTGAGATTTGTTTTTCCGAGATTCTCTGATGCAGATTTTAGCAGGAAGTGACCGAATGGCAGATTGATTGCTCGAAAGAGTTGTACCGAATATGTCGCTAAAAAATCAAAAGTAGACTATTAGTGTCCGTTTTCAGTTCGATGAGTGTGCCTACTGTCATAAGAAAGGCCACTGAAAGAAACACTACCCTAAGAAAGGACGTCAGGGATCATCTCAAATATCTTCGGGACCGCTTCGTTCTTCTGCATGTCTAGCTACCACATCTGAGAGCACTTCTGAAATAAATGACATTCGTGCTCAACTGGCTCAGCTTCAGCAGAAGATGGCTTCTTCTAATGCATTGACCACAGGATCCTCAGGTTTGCTTGGTTCTCTGTCAGGTATCCCTACCACTGTTTGGATTCTAGATTTCGGTATTTCATTTAACATGACGCCTCATCTGTCTCTACTGCAAAACTATGTCCCGTCATTTTCCCCTATAACTATATGTACAGCCAATGGTTCTCCATTATTTGTTGTATCTATTGGATCTATTCTCATGACAGAGTCCTCAGTTGTGTCACTTCCACATCTTCTTTATGTTCCTTAATTATCTGTTAATCTTCTATCCATTAGTCAGTTGGATTCTTCAGGGTTTGACGTTCTTTTCTCTTCTTCTGTTTGTCATGTGCAAGATCGGAAGTCAGGGAAGCAAATTGGGACAGGGCGTAGGGTTGGTGATCTCTATGTGGTGGAAAGTCTACATATTGACAATTTCTCTGCTCCAGCATCTTTATTCTCATTCCAGTTAGATAACTCTTCTATCCCTTTCTTTCTTTGGCATGCTAGGTTAGGCCATTTGTCAACTGATCGCTTGTGATCCTTATCTCAGTCTGGTGTTTTGGGAAAAGTGTCTTTCACTGATATCTCTTTGTGTCAAGGATGTAAACTTGCAAAAATGACAGACTTACCATTTAACAGAAGTAATTTCATATCCACTTCTCCCTTTTTTCTTATTCACAATGACTTATGGGGACCATCTCCGGTTGCCACTAAAGGTGGTTCTGTTTATTATGCCTCTTTCGTTGATGACTATTCTCGATTCACATGGGTCTACCTTTTGAAACATAAATATGATTTCTATGAGATTTATCGATCTTTTCAGTCCATGGTGACCACTCAATTTTTTTCCACAATTAAAATTCTTCGGTCTGATCTGGGTGGTGAGTATACAAAAGGTGCCTTTGCTGATTATCTGTCATCTCTAGGTACCATACATCAGTCCTCTTGTAGTGGCACTCTTGCTCAAAATGGCCATGTTGAACGCAAGCATCGTCATCTTCTTGAGATTGCTAGATCCCTTCTTCTCTCTGCATCTGTTCCCAGTTGTTGTTGTTTTTGGTAAAGCAGTGCTTACTGCTGCATTTTTCATTAATCGTATACTCACTCCACTTCTGTCTGCTAAAATATACATATACATATTACATATTAAACTGCACATACATTATATACACAATTGATGACTAAAGAACCCATAATCCCCCCGACTAAAAAATGACTAAAGAACCCCTAATTCTCCTCCCCCTCGACTAAACCCCCTAATTTTCCCCCGACCAAAATCCCCAATCGTTGCAATTGCCGATTAATCGGTACGCCCCGAGTAATCGAGTAATCCCGATTAATCCCTGCAACGCCGACTAATCGCGACCAACCCGATTAGTCGGCCGACTTCTTCCGGTGACGGCAACGACCAGGCGGTGGGCGCCCAGCCCCCAAAAGCTGGGCGGGGAGGGTCCGACTAGCGATTAATCGGGGATTAATCGGCCGACTAGGGGGATTTTTAGAACACTGTCTCTGTCCCTCGATCCACTCATTGGACGGCTTTACTGTGTATCATGCGGTATGTTCGAGGTACGATATTTCACGGTCTTCTCTTGTCTGCCGCTTCTTCGTTGGAACTTCATGCTTATGCTGATGTTGACTGGGTTGGTGATATTATAGATCGAAGTCTACCTCAACCATTTGTATATTTCTTGGGGACTCTCATTTCTTGGAGTAGCAAGAAAAAATTTGTTATTGCTCGATCTATTGATGAGGCTGAATATCGTGTTATGGCTCATGTCACTGCTGAGATTATCTGGCTTCGTTGGCTTCTTTCTGATTTGAATGTTCCTCAGTTTTCCCCTACTACTCTCTATTGTGACAATCGAAGTGCTATTCAGATTGCTCATAATACTATTTTTCATGAGCGCACCAAGCATATTGAGATCGATTGTCACCTCACTCGTCATCACCTTTAAGCTGATACTCTTTCTCTTCCATTTGTTCCATCAAATCTTCGGCTTGCTGATTTCTTCACCAAGACTCACATTGTTTCTCGTTTATAGTTCTTGTTGGACAAACTCTAAATGTTTTCTATGCAATCATCGTGAGTTTGAGGGGATGTGAGAATATGAATAATAATCTTCAACATATATTATTCATATTCCGTTTCCATATTGTAAATATATGATTACCATTGATTTGGTTTCCTTATTGTTGTATTTTCTAAAGTGAGTAGTGTTCATTCTATTTAATGGGACGTTCTCCCTTGTAAAGTATACAATTCAATATACAGTATTTCCAATTTTCCTCTCAATTATTTCAGACACTTTGTTAACATAAAAAATTATTTATTTTTGTTTTCTTGATAGTATTATCATTATATAGAACCAGTGTCGGTTTTCAGTTTTCTTTTTTACACAATTAGTGTCCATTTATGTTGGTTGGTTGCAGAAATTCTATTAATATTGGTAACTACATGTATATATGCATTCCACATTTGTTGCGTCTCTATCCCAACCTCCACACACCTTTCCTGTCTCTATATCCTCATTTTTCCAGAGTCGCTGTGTTCCGTGTTCATATTTGTATTCGTGTTTGTATATGTGTCCATGCTCCTTAGGCAAAATCAAATTAGAAGACATGTCGGTTGAGATGTTGGGTAAATGTCAAACTATTTTACCCCAACCTATCATGCCAGACATAAATCAACCACTATTATCCAAAGCATTGAGTGGCTGACAAGGGTATTTCAGACACTTAAAAGAGTCTATGTAACATGGCTCGTACTCGAAACATCAAACACATTTCATAAGGTGAGTAAGTATTTCCTACGGCAGCACAACACTTAGTTGTCGTGACTATGTCACTTTATAACCATGGCTTCGAGAATCATATAAAGCAACTATAGTAAATACACAAACTACTTTAAAAGTAAAACTTTAAAGCACACATCCCTTTTGCAGTCATTGAAGTGACTACGACAATGTGAACGCACTCATAAACGTAAGTCCTATAATAAAACACATATCATAGATACAATTTTCCAAGATCTAAAATATATAGACTGCAAGCATAAAGTACAAAATTGCCATACCTGAAAGGAATTAATCATGAAAAGCAGGTAATTTGTCTTCTCAGCAATACTTAAGCTTCTTCCCTACACCCACATTAAAAATGCCAATTAATGACACCAGTTTCATTGATCAATTGCCCCATTAGGTAGTCAATTAATACAATTGGTAACAAAATTGCTTGAACTAAAAGTGTGTTAATTTTTTCCCCCAGACGTAGGTAGGGAGGAAATCCATGATAAGGCTAGGTTAAAGAAGTTTCACAAGGTGTCATAAATAAAAAGAAAGGCAAGATGCAATCTACATCCTTGTGGTTTTCCTCTTTGGCACATCACCGTCTTGTCTTGCAGAAATGACCAATTTTCGTCCCTGCAATTTTGGACTGAAGTGCTTCTGTTATCTTTTCCATCTAAATTGATGGTTCGTGCACTGCAAGCGCCCCTATGGCAACTACGCTTGAAAACTTCCTCTCTCCAAAAATTGTGATAGAAAGACAGCAAAGCCCTAATTGTGCATGTTCTTCCCCAAATCCCTAATTGTGCATGTTCGTCCCCAAATCCCTATGAAAACTCTAACCTATTACAGTTTGTGATACACTGAAGAGTATACATTGCATTTACCTCATGAGCAACAAATTTGGTGTTTTATAACATTTTTTATAAATTAAATAGAAAGTAGAAAATAGGAGAGATTTAGGGAAATCGAATAAGCAGAGAAAATTTTGGAAACAATGAAAAAGAGAGGCAGAGAATGGGCAATTGAAAGAAGAGTCAGACAAAACTCCAGGTATTCTTCTTCTCTTTGTTCTTTCTCGTTCTCCATTTCTCCCTTTTTTCTTCGTTCTCTATTTCTCCCTTCTCTCTGCTTCCTTGTTTCTCTCTTCTTCCTCGTCTTCCCAACCCTATTTCCCTCATCTTCATTTGTATTCTAAACTTTTTTTGAATGATTAGTTGGCAATATCAAAATGTAACCTGTTTATTCTAAAAAAACATGAACGTTATTAGCTGAATCAACTGTTAAAAAGAAAACATGTAGTTTTCTCTCATTTTTTATAAATTAGATCTCTCCATCTCTCCATCTGCTGATTGATAAATTTAGTGACATCTTTTCTTTTTTCACTCAGTAGAAAAAATGTCTTCTATAAGCGCTAGTTCTTCTCCCTTGAGACCCAATGAAGTTGATGCAAATAATCCTCTTTGTAGTTACGTAAGACGCTTTGAAAAATTAAGTGATGCAGGGGAAATATTACGTGGCAGTGCTAGTTTTGTATTGTTACCAAAAAAAAGTCTCTTACACTAGGGTTAGATGTCATCTGTTGAGTTTGTCGGGTACTGCGATGGGAGATTGTAAGAAATCCATGAGTGAAGATGTTGCGACTATGTGAGAATTGGAGGATGAAGTCAAAGAGAGAATGAGAAAAAAATGCACCAAAGAAAGTACATTTGTCCCCTTCAAGTGTGAAGGGGGTCCTACTGTTAGGCTGCACCCACATGTGATAATTTGTCCAAAGATCTCTTGGTGTTCTTTTCTCTGTATTATTTTTTCCTTGTGCTTGTTTAATTTGGTGCTCCTGCTTTTCGATGCGGGTGGGTTTTGCGAGATTCAAAATTCCAACACCTACAAGTTTTGTCCTATAAGGTTACTAACCAAAAAGGAGAAAAACAAGTGCTAATGGGAGTTCATCACCCATTGAAAAAGCGACGTGAAGAAGCTACTCAATTACATGCAAAAATTACTAGGATGTCCTATTCTGGGGGTTTGTTGTTTCAGTTAGCAAGGAATTCTTACTATGTGAGCTCCTATACATTTGCACGAATATT
>NMUG010012411.1:0-10369 GCA_002855965.1 Monotropa hypopitys
AGGGGGTATATATACAAACGGGAGCACGATTTTTGCTCCATCTCCTTCATTTTGGAAACCCTAATTCTATCTCTACTCTCTCTCTACCTCCATTACATATTTTCTCCCACTTCTCTCTAAGATTTGAAGACCTTCCAAGAGTATTTTGAAGAAATTCCGAGAACAAACGTCGTTCTACGCGTCTCAAGCTATTCGGGAAGCACCATAGTTCGGCCATCCTTCGAGTTTCAAATTTTCGGAATTTTTGGGAAAACTTCTTGAGGTAGGAAATGTTTATTACTTAGTGTGTTCTTGATTGTGCCTCTCCTTAATCCCTTGTATGAGTTTTAATTTTATTCAATTTCATGTCTAGGTGTACAATCACGAAATTGACCTAGGGTTTGGTGTCGAATCATGAAATTGGTTGAGGGTTTATGAATCTCTAGTGTCTAATTACAATTCCAAAAAGTCAATTTCATATTTTAGTAATTTGTGTGAAAACCCCCAATTTTTGGAAAACCCCTAGATTTTATAAATTAGGGCTTTTGGTGCATCGATCATCTCATGATGGAATTGAATGCGTATTCATGCAATTGAACATAATTCATGTCAAATTGATATATTAGACATATTAATCATGTGTGGAAAATCATGAGTTAGTATGTTGGATTGGATATTGTATCATTGGGTCATGCATGGATTGAATTGGAACAAATGATATTGGTATGAAAGTTACTAGCATTGGATAGGAGTGATAGCATAATCAACTCAATGAACATGAAACTATGACGTACGTGATTGATACAACTTGACTAGAGTTGGCTAGGTGACGTAACGATAGGGGTTGATTGATATTGTATATGGAAACGGAGTTATGACGGGGTTTCCGGGATGGTCGCGCCATCCACGACATTGTGCACAATGGGGGTATCTTGGCCCTCCCAGCGATTACTTGGGGAACGACGGACAGGATGGTTAGTGGGTTTGGACGCCTACTAGACTACTCCTACCCTATCTACTGTTACATGACACGTTTGACACGTTGGACTAGGATAGCCTGAGGTAGACTTATGATGGGATCCCATGGCGTATCCACGATTATGAAACACGATGGTTGAATAAATTGAATGACTTGGGGTGGACTTATGATGGGATCCCAAGGGTCGTTCATGATATGAACTCAAAGAAGAAAATGACGAACGTTTATGCTTGTATAAAGGAAAAAGAATGATAACTCATATGCATATTATGTGGGCATTGTTCTAGTAGTCTTTACTATTGTGGTTGGCATATGTTGTTCGGTTAGAGTTACATGATAGAAATGGATCATTGCCTTTGTTATGTTTTGTACATATGCATGTGTTGCATGCCCGACATTCACACACTCGTTCACGCCGGTCTTGAGCATGCTAGGTAGTAGATATTTCCTACTTTGGCGTGATACGCCCTTATTTTTCTCCACATGTTGTGATCCCTCTCTTGGAGGCTTACAGACCCCTCTTTGATCGCCTAGCAGAGCAAAGCAGGATCATCGGCCTCACGGACCTCCAACATATCATCATCTGCACGACCAAGGACAGAACCAATGGTTCATACGAACCTTCGGCAACCAAAGTAGATTCTCTGGACACATGAAGGAGCCAACTAGGGCATCTGGTCTCATGGTGCTTAGGATATTTTACCTATGCATTTGGTCATAGCTAGGTATAACACATGGCTCTCTTGTGGTCGAAGAAGACCTCTAGACAATAAGGTTTGTCGGTCGCCCGACATCCCAAAGCTCTATCTCGCACGTCAGTTAGCAGAGCACTGTCTGTTTCTATCACACTCCAGAAAATTAAATTATTTTCCCCTCGTTTCAAAAAAAATTAACTAATTAAATCTTTTTTGGGATTTAATTTTATTATCGTTCGGTTCCCCGCGACTCGTATTTTATTCTACCGATCCTGTCTGAGTGAGGGAAGTCTTGGTTTGTGAGGTTTTGTGTTTTGAGTGCGGGTAAGCCGTTGTGGTGGAATTCGGGTTTCGTCTTGGGTCCCGGGGGTTATTCGATATTCGAGTTGGACATTGAACTAATTTGTTTTAATTTAAATCTTTAAAACAAAAAAAGAAGAGAAAAGTGATACATAGGGGTATCTCCCCCCTTTCCCATATCATCTTTCCCAAGCCCCGAACCCTACCGCCTTCCCTTCCCATTTGCGCCACCCCTTCCCCCCATTTTCCCTGAGCTCTCTCTCTCCCTCTTCCGTCGGTCTCTCACCCTCCTCCCTCCTCTCCAACTCCAACGCAGCTCTCTCCCCCTCCTCTCTCACTCTCGGCCTCACCTCCTCCCTCCTTCATTACCGAACCTCCTCTCTCTCTCTCCCCTCCCTGCGTGAATCCCCCTCTTCTCCCTCCCTCCTTTCATCCTCGGCTGCTCTCCCCTATCCTCTCTCGGTCCCACTCACCTTTCTTCTCCCTCTTCGCAGTGGTGCGCGGTGGTGGTGGTGGCGATGCGTGGGCTGCGGTGGAGGAGTGGCGGCGTCGAGTGATGGTTTGATGGTTGAGGCGAGGTGCAGTGATTGGTGGGTTTGCGACGATAAAGGCAAAGGAGGACAGAAGAGTGTTCTGTTTCAGTGACTGATGGCATTAAGGTGCAGCAAGGTATAATGAAGGATGGACGAGTAGTGTCGCGCGACGACTGAAGTGTCGCATCAGTGGGTAGGCCTATGTTTTTCTATTTTCAGTGTTTCAAGTCATTTGTCGTCGATAGTGACTTCCTGTTGGGTTCTGTAGGTGCAAGCCCGAGCGAGCGGCGATAATCTTGGACGCACGACTGTCAAGGTCTTGTCCACTGCTAGTAGTCGCATCGGCAGGTATATCTTATCCTCTGTTTAATTGTCGTTAAGTCGCAATCAGTAATTTATGTCTGTATCCTGCTATTGTTGTTGCCTTAGTGCGGTTTTTCTATTTTGGGCAGGTTGCTGCCGAAATTTCTAACAAATCTCTTGCCGGCGATTGTCACAGAAACTCAAATTGAGGTAGATTTCTCTATCCCTCTCGTTTGTTCTATTGGTTTTCTATTTTCTACCTCGCGAATATATTTAAAATGTGTCGTCGTGAACACTTGTACTAAATCACGTTTTTGAGTCGTCGTTCGCGTCGGTCGGTCAGTTGTGGGTACTGTCTAGGGTCTCTATGTACTCCCTAAGTTGTTGGTCGTTCGATTCCTAAATTGATTGCGAAAAAACCCAATTTTTATAAAAAGTGTGTCGTCGTCGTTTTTATGAAATTAAATTGGGGAGATTGACTTGTTGGACACTCTTGGGTGGTTGGTGGTTTAAAACGGTGTCTTGACACGTTTTTATTATAAATCGAACAAAATGATTGTTTTGTGAACGAATGGAACGTTTTGTGAAATCAAAGGAATGTTTTGGAAAAATGGAAAGGAAAGTCACATTTTGAGTTTACACGTCGACTAGGAGGATGTTTGCCCTAGGTTGTACGGAATGAAAGTAAATGTGACACTATCTACTCTATATGAGGAATTTCTTGAGTTGCCTATATTTATGCGGGTAGTGTTGATACCTTGGGTGGCTACTGTGAGTACCTACGACATTGAGCAAGGGGAGTTTGACTGGGCCCTCCCGGTGTGCCAGGGAATCACTAGAAACTTTACGGTTAGTGGCTGATCCCCACTATCTCGGAAGTAGCCGAAACTCATTATTGTTGTTGATAATTGCCCTTATTGTTCTATAAGGTGCGGAAATAAAATACAAGTAAAGCTTGAAAATAAATGGGAATTGCAACACGTTTATATAACGGAAAATGAGTCTTTTACTTGTGTAGCTTCGACACTTGACACGATTCCCTCTTGGCCTTGTCTAGGCAATCTTTTGGTAGATGTTGGATAGTCTTACTTTTCTTTCTCGAGTCTTGGTCAGACACTAGTTTTACTTCTTTTATCTTACGATGAGTCGACGGTATAATATTTGAAAGAAAGTAACTGTTTTTATATAATGAGATCCATTGCATTGCATCATTTATATTCCTTGCATTGTCACACGCTTGCACCCCAATATTATAGACGTTAGGACATAGATTATCTCTACCAGGAGGTGGTGCCTGATCCTTTACTTTTGTAGGACTTACCCCTTGACTTGGAGCAGCCGGATCCTTCACAGGACTTGGTGATTATAGTGGATCGTTGACTGCCGGTTGTAGCTTTTCTTTACTGCATTGTACTTTATTTTCTGTATTGTTGGCCGCCTTGTACAGGATAAATTTATAAATCCTATTTTGGCCTTTTCTTTTAGTTTGGGCACTGTTGTACAGGGTTATGTTATAAAACTATTTTTGCCCCTTTTATTAGTATCAGAGTAGCGCAGGCGTTTATTGTAATAAGTAGTGTAATGTGTGTGTGTATGGTAGATAACACTTTACTTACCTTTTTGGATACTCATTGCCTACTTCTAACACTTCTCAAAAAAATATAATTTAAATTTTGGGAGTGTTACAGTTTTCCTTGTGGCAAGGGCACAACTCTTGCCTTGACCGGTTGCTCATCGGAGGGTCCACCCGTCGGCAGTGACACAGGACGAAGTGCTACATCCGGTCACTCACAGTCTAGCCATATATAGGATGACCCAGTCCAGTGGCTGCAGCGGCCCACTAGGCCCAACATGTTCTCTACTAGGGCTGACGTCATCTAGAGGGACCAATAATGCGTGTCGCACGCATCTATCTTGGGCTTTAAGTCAGGTTCTCCCTATATATACCCCATTGAAGTACTGTTGAGGGGACTTCTCTTCTCGCTCTTCGACTTCGTTATATTACTGTCAATTCTTTCATCCAACTCAGACATATACTGACTTAATCATCGGAGTCCTCGTCCAGCCACTACCAATCAGTGGGCACTAATCCCTATTTTGGAGGAGCCAAATATGAGGATACCTATTTGCTTTGTAGGTTATCCTCTATCATTCTCACTCACCATTGACAACAACTAGCCTACTGACGGGACATAGGTGGAAGCCAACTCAGACGGGAAACAACCACCACACTCCCTTCCTTCTGCTCGGCAAAGGATAGAGCTCACAGTATGTTGTGAAATAGCAAGGTAGAGCAAGAGAGTCTGGAAGTCCTTTAGAGTCACTAGTACCACAGGGATAGCTATGTACTCCTTCAGTTGTCGAAGGGATTTGTCACCTTCCTCCTTCCATTTGTAATTACGTCAACTTGTTTTAATTGATTGAAATAATGGACGGCAAAGATCGGATGACTGAATGATGAATCTGCTCAGGGATGCTGCCATCCCAATCATACGTTGAACTTATTTGACGGTTGACGGAGACCTCAAGTTGGACACTGGTGTGACCTGGGATGGGTCCACTTTTATCCCCCAGCTAGTGAACATTCAGGGGACCATCCACTGGTACGTGGCTCCGATATTTTTGATGCCAAAGGGCATAACCCTGTACCAGATTACCTTTTTAGGGGTTATAATGTTCGACTATAGCATCAACCAGACTTTGTAAGAATCCATGAAACTAAGCCTTTGATGTCCGACCGTATCATCAACGAGTTGGTCAATTCTATCCAAAGGAAAGCAGTCCTTCGGGCAGGGGTCATTGAGGTTGATGTAGTCTATGCAGACTCCTCATTTGCTGGACTTTTTCTTCACAACAACAGTGTTGGCCAACCATGTTGGTTATTGAACCTCTCGAATGACATTTTCTTTGAGCAACCGGTCCACTTATTTGACGACTTATTGAGTGTGTGCCGGAGAGGATCGCCTTGGTCTTTGGACGACGAGATGACGGGACAGATCAATGTTCAACTGATGACAGATGAACGTTGTGTAATACATGTTCCCTCATTTCTAATAAGATAATTTATTTTAAATGTTTTGCATAAATCATGAAGTCAAGTTGCATGTTAAAGGGTTGTAGAGTGGGCATTTTATTGGTAAAGGCATAATCGACATTCTCAGTAGGTCATGGCATGTGTGTGTACTTCACCTTATGTAAATTCCTTAATAGTATTACTTGTGCGGAAAAATCATGGATGTTATTACCATGTTCGTTACCATGAACCTTAGGGTGTTTCATTGTAAAAATAATTCCTGTTTGAGAGATGAAAGGATGTCTGAAAGCCTAGTTTGTTTGGGAGTTATTTAGAACTTGTTGTTATAGATTGGGAAGGTCGTAGACTGTCTTTAGAATGCCATTTGATGTCTAAACTAATGGGGAAGTGTTTGTGGTTGAGTTTGGGATGTAAGGAAGTGGAAACGAGTGAAATGATAGAGTTTCTGGTTTGCTCGTCTGGACCAAGGCAGAGGGTCATCCAGACAAGGTTGGTAGAGAGTGTCTGTTGGGTTTCAAAAGGTTTATCTGGATGAGAGGTCATGGTCGTAAAAATGACAGGAGCAGTACCATGTTTTGGATAATCAAAGGGGGCTTGTACGGATAAAGGTGGGGTCTTGTCCAGATGAAGGTGTCCCGAATGCGCTTGTCCGGATGAAGGATGAGCTCGTCCCAACAAGATGTTCGCACTTGTTTGATTAATGAAGGGTATTTTTGGAGTTTTGGTCTCAAAATAGATTTTGGGGGTTCCTGAAGATCCATTAGGGTTTCTAAAGGTGTGAGAAGCCATTGTTGGCTTCAACATGGAGAGAGAGAGGGGCAAGAGGGAGATATAGAGAGAAAGTGAAAGATGTTGATGAAATTAAAGGCTCGGGAGTGATCTGAGGCCATATCCGGGAAGTTTGTAGAGCGTAGATCGTCCTACAAGGTATTATTTGTGGTTGTAATCGATTTCCTTGGTTGTACTTGATTTTTCATGAGTTTTAATTTGGGGATTTTTGGTGCATTGATGTCCTTGTTGTATGTGGTGATGGGGTTGGCATACGGTTCGTCAAATTTATGGTTGTGTGTGTGAGGGTAATTAGTGTTATACTCGCATTATTTCTTATCAATTTGATTTGGGTGCGTGTAATCCCAAGGAGTGGTGGGTATGATTGTGTTTATGACCATGGATATTTTATAAATCTTGAGTGTATCGACTTTTTCTTGGCTTCTCGGAATTGATTGTGATTTGAAGATTTGGAAGTCCATGTTTTTAATTAAAGGATTTTGTATGTGAATTCATGTTCATGTGGGTACGCTAGATGTCGGATCTTAGT
Source organism: Monotropa hypopitys (assembly GCA_002855965.1). Taxonomy (NCBI): domain Eukaryota; kingdom Viridiplantae; phylum Streptophyta; class Magnoliopsida; order Ericales; family Ericaceae; genus Monotropa; species Monotropa hypopitys. Next base: position 7,142 of record NMUG010012411.1, read on the forward strand.
AAAAGTATGGAAACAAACTTGAACGGATCTGCAAGATTTTTCTATAGTGGGTGATTATATTCATGGATATGATTAATTCGCCTAGTCCTTGGGATTGGAAGTAGACTTGCATATTTAGTCACTAAATTGATATGTGTGTGTGTGAATCATGTTGATAATGTGTGTCATCGCATCCAAAGGTATTTGAGATTCGATCTAATCTATTGAGTTTTGCATGTATATACATGAGATGGAATTTGGAAAGTGTGGGTATGCATGTGTGAGCGTGAGTGGTTTGTGAACCTATCGGGTGGTGTTTTATAATCCTTGTATTTCCTATAGTTGTACAATATTGTTCATATGTTGATTGTGCAAGATTTATTTCAGGGAAAATGGTGAATTAAGGAGCACCCAAATCATACTCGATAACATCCTCTTAAGAGGGAAAGATGAGTGTATGAGGTATTTTATTTCATTAGTATAGTGCTCATTTCAATTGTTAAAGATGGCCTCCGGACATATATATATATATATATATATATACTAGTGAATGCTCGTACCTAAAGGTACGACACAACTTATTAGTCGTGACAAAACATCATGTGCAAAAATCAATAGTGGCCAAGAAATAGTAGGGTTGCAAAAATTAACAGTGGTCCAGAAAATGAATAAAAAATGAATAAACTCAAAAAATAGATGTGTGTAACTCGAACAAATCATGTATAAAACTCGATACTTCTGTGTATTTCAAATTCGAACAAATCATGGGGATAATATACACAAGAAGCATGTGTGGGCGTGAGTGGTTTGTAAATCCATCGGGTGATGTTTTATAATCCTTGTATTTCCTATAGTTGTTCAATATTGTTCATATGTTGATTGTGCAAGATTGATTTCAGAGAAAACGATGAATCAAGGAGCACCCGAATCATACTCGATAACATCCTCTTAAGAGGGAAAGGTGAGTGTATGAGGACACAACTTGTTAGTCGTGACAAAACATCAGGTGCGAAAATCAGTAGTGGCCAAGAAACAATAGGGTTGCAAAAATTAATAGTGGTCCAGAAAATGAATAAAAATGAATAAACCCAAAAAATAGATGTGTATAACTCGAACAAATAATGTATACAACTCGATACTTCTGTGTATTTTAAATTCAAACAAATCATGTACAACTCGAACAACCGTGGAATAAACACAAAAAATCAACAGTGGATGAGATAATGAGTCAGAAACCAAAATGCATAAAAATCAGAAACCAAAATATCTGTGAGATGCAGGGGTATGTCAGAAATTAACCCAACCCTGAAATTAAAATAAAATTAACATGTAATTGAAAAAATAAAATTAACATGCAACTATTTGATTATAATTTTATAAAATAAGCTCAGATTTGTATTTTTCCAATAAAAATGAAACACGTGTCATGGCTGCAACAGGGGTCAAGAGACAAATATCTCTCGAACTTAATTGAGTTGCCCCGTCATAACACGCATTTATCATAGAAATTCAAGCGATCATCACAGTTTAATTTTTATTTCAATTCATGCTATCCAAACCGGAAATCAATTGATCGCAGTGACAGAAGGAATTCAGTAACGAGCAAAAACAAGTGACATAAAGAATCCAGTGAAAACACAAAAATAGAGGCCATATAATCTTGTTTCCCTCGCCATAAAAAATATATCATGTTTCACCAATACATGAAGCCGTATAATTGCAAATTTTTAGTGCCAATCAATGATTGTAAAGGGGATCAAGGCATCCATTGTGGAATTCAACATGAAAGAGACCATAATTCCCCTAACAGTCAAGAGGAAAGAGTTAAAATTATAGTTTTTTCCAGTACAAATAATCAAAAAGTTCAAAAAGATACTTATGAGTCTGTTGGCCGGCGCTTAACTAAGCTTCTAATTGTTCCAGCATTTTCTTATCTCCAATCATGTACCTAAGTTCCAAATAAAAGGCTATATGTGGTAAGACGCATGCCGTCATCTACATTTGCAGCTATTTTTTCCAGTTTCAAGCGTAAATCAAGTAGCTGCTTCCCCTTGAATCCTTTCGACAAAATTGAAAAGACAATAAAATATTTGTTAAAGAAAGATGACTCTGTAGTTCAAAAATCATACAGAGGAGTGGTGCTGGAATCGGATGCTACAATCGGCGATTGGATGATTTAGTTGCTAAAATCGAAAAATGAGGATGCCGACATTGGATGAAGAAATTCGAATTTACAAAAAAACATAAAACTTATAATGCCGGTCAGTGGCTGCATCCCTAATTCCAATAATTGGGGCTTTTGGTAAATTGGTAGTCAAATGTTTAAATTGAGTTGACATTTATGCAATTGGGCATCATTAGTGTGTGTTTGATGCATTTGGTGTATGGTTCATGTGCATTGGTCATGAGTCATATGTTGGGGTCTATTATCACATTGTAAATTGTGAATGTAAATGAATGTAAATGGTGACCCGTGGATTGAATCATGCTTGAATCCATTCGCGTGACCTTCGGAATGGCATTTGAGCACCTTCGCGTGATGTTGTCGGAAGGGTGTTGTTGGTGACAGTGATAGGGAAATCATGATTAAAGGCATTCGCATGATTTTAATGAATGTCGGATGGTTGCTCCATCCGCGACATTGTGCACAATGGGGGTAGCGTAGCCCTCCAAACGTCCTTGCGGATTGATGGATAGGAATGATTAGTGTGTCGACCAATACCTTTACCAATTCCACTCTATCAAGTTATACAACTAAATTGTAAGAAATGAAATAACTAGGATAACTTGGAATGGACTTGTGATGGGATTCCAAGGAGTATCCTTTGTATGAAATCAATAAGAAAGTGATAAATTTACATTCTTGTATCGCGGAAGGAAATGGAAATTCATATGCATGTTTGTTGGGCACTTGGTCTAGTGGCTCTCATTGGTATATCTTGCATATGGTTGATTGGTAGGAGTCATATGGTATTAGTTGGATCATTGACTTTGTTTATGTCTTGTACATGTGTATGTGTTATATGCTCTACATTCACACACTAGCCCACGCCGGTCTTGGACATGCTAGGTGATAGATATTTCCTACTTTGGCGTGATACGCCCTTATTTTTCTCTATAGGTTTTGATCCCTCACTTGGAGGTTTGGATGCATAGAGCTTTGGAAAAGGATTTTTGGATGAAGCCCCATTTTCTATCTTTTGTTTGTTTTAGGCTCCTTGAGCTTGTAATAGAGTATGAAGTTTGTAA
>NMUG010012412.1:0-10372 GCA_002855965.1 Monotropa hypopitys
AAACTCACTAGAATGTATAGCAACCGATTTCCCGCTCCTCAACTTCAAGTTTACAAGCCGCCTCATCAACAATGCCTTATTTCGGGATGTTTTCGGTTGATACATGCCCTCCAAAGTCGTCCACAAATTATAAGCATCGGTTTCCTCGGATACATGATAAAATACCTCCTCTAAAATATATTGTAGAAACAACCCCAAAGCCATCTGATTCAATTTCTTCCAATCATTCGTCTTCATCTCCGTTGGTTTGACTCCCAAATATTCCAACAGATCATATAAGTCCTTCCACGACAATAAATCCACCATTCGTGATTTCTAAATCGAATAATTTGAAGATGTCAATTGAATCATACTACTCATACTTGCATCCGACATCTTACTTAGTCCACAAAGAACAACAATTTACGATGCTCCAACAATGCTCCGACAAATCACCGCAATACAAAAATACACAAAAAAACGTCAAAACAGTGCACTTACAACAATTTTTGTGTCAAATCTGCCCAAACGAACCCCGTAGATGGATCCGAAACGTCGAAACCACTCAAAAATTAGACTGAACACGCCGTGAACCAACCCGACTCGTGTCAGATCTGGCCCGACCCGTCACTGATCCGGCTGGACCCGACCCGCCGCGTGTGACTGCTACTCGCCGCGAGTAGATCTCACTCGCGGTCAACTCGCCGCCTTTGACCGGCGCGTGAGACTCACCGCCGCCACCTCCGGCGACTGGCCTTACCTTCCCGGAATCATCTCGTCGAGACGAACACAGCCGTACCCTCCGATCTTCCGTCCGACCACTCGTTCAGATCGACGTGATTTACAGAACATGCCTCCGTCGGTGTTCAAATCGCAATTCCGATCACTTCCGACCTCCTCTGGCAACTGTGAGACCAACAATGGCGATTTTCCGGTGACCTCCGCAAACCGGCTCTGATACCACTTGTTGGGGTAAACCCACTGCACCCATCCAGGGATCGAACACACACGCACAATATCAATCGGCCATTGCAAATGAGAAAATAGAAGAACAAGATTTGGTAGGGAAAAATTCTCTCTATTAATTATCCACAAATAATAGATACAAAAACCCTCACTCCTCTCTTTTTTTCTCCCCTCTTTCTGCCAAGAGATGTAGCAGACCACACCCCACCCACTGTTTTTCTTTGCCTTTTTACACACCCACAAATTAGGGCTACAACATTACACAATGTAAAGACAAAAGTACCCCCACTAGGGGTGGACCCCAACAAAATGGAGATAAGAGTGTTAATTGATTGTAAGGTTGAGTGTAATTGTATTTGAGTTTCTTAATAATAAATAGTGCAAAACGAAAATCTAAAAATCTCCTCTCAAAATGATTTTGGAACTATGAATTCTCCAACAAAATGCATTCTATAATTAGTTCTCAAACACCCAAAATACAAAACCTAAAAAATAGAAAATACGAAAGGGGCTAACACCCCCTTAGAGTATCAAAATTCATCCTGTAAAATGGAAGAAGATTTCGAGGATGGATTAGAGTGAGTTTATACTCCAAATTTGAAGATATAAAAGATATAAAGGGTAGGTTGGAGGTAACCTCAATAACCTCTAAACAATGAACAATTCAAATGATATTTTTGAACTCTAAGTGGGTCCATTTTGCAGGCCTTAATGCACAACTACCACAGGTCGACGGAGTTCAATCCTTGATGTACAACAACCTATATTGTGTGCCGAGTTTGGCATCTAGTCCATACTGAAATACATAGTAAGGCTTAAAGCACAAAAAATTACTTAGCAAGAGGTTTTGTTATCCCTTCTTCAACGGATAAAAGGTACACCTCTATCCATATGATTACAGTCTTTGATATTACAAGGCCTTAAGGACCAGTAATATTTTTAGAACACATTTCACGCATTCCTAGTTGTACATTCGTCCTGTCTAGTTTGTTAATCACCAATTGCCGATGAAGACTTCCTCAGATGTTCCTGCAGTAATTCCTTAAGAGTTTGTAACGAACACCATCTTCCATTCTACCTATAAGACGCTACACTAAAACTACTCGTTCAGATGGAAGTAACAGTGTGAGATAAAATCCATAAAAAGAACGCACACAAAAAGACAAGTGTCTCACCTCCTCCACTTTAAGACGTTAGGGATAGTGGAAGAACTTTGTAAGGGTTGAGTATCCCATTGGGGTCGAGCAACTTCTTGATGGAGACCATCAAGTGCACCTGAGCCAAGGGATTCGGTATTTTAGAAATCCCAGAATGAATCTAGCATAGAAAGATTCAACCACCTAAGAAGGACGATGTCAAATGTTATCTCAACAAGACTCACACTTTCAGGAGATTTGCTGTAGTGAATCTTATTAGCTTTCATTTGTCCCAGGCCATGTTCGGCACTGATACTCCCACGGTGCTTGGATGTCCATTCGTAGACAAAGGGTTCAACTTGGCAAAAAACCTGAAATGTTTGCATTTCAATTAGAAACCAAGCAATTCAGTGCAAAAAAACAGCCAACAAAGAAGGAACAAGAAGATTACAGTGTCATCGTACTCTGGAGTTGATATATTAAGATGCAAGTTACCATCTCCAAGGTGTCCATAGCCGACTACGTTGGCTGCAGGACCTAGAATTTTTGAATAACAAGTTAATGAGGTAACAAATTGATTGTTTACCTTCTAAGACATCAAAAAATCATGAAGGTGTTCACAAGACCACCGGGAATATTGTATGACGTAAAATTATTTATGACAATTAGATGCAAACCCATTTTTTCTGGACATCAATCCTTTTCTTGGTCAATACCACAGCCACAGTAGCAAGATTGGGAAAACAAAACCAAATGTTGATAGTAGCAAGGACAATGATGTTACCAAGACGTAATCGCATTGCCTCTACAAGATCGTACATCTTTTCAATAGGAAGTGACAAATCGTACTTGTACACAGCCCCTGCTTTCATTAATGCTTCTGGTATACCCTGTGAAGACAAATAAAATGAACGAAGGACATTCTAAACAAACATCCAATTAATAATGTTTGTAAGATAAATTGCCTCCTACAACTTGGATGTGGGCAAGTACTGTATTGGATACATGTTAAAATGTAGTTCACAATTTTTGGTTGCGACATGACTGGCTACATGATATATGATCTGTGTCAAAGTTATTTTGTTTTGGAATAACCATGTGAAAACCCCGATTGACCAATTAAGAACTATGGGGTAAGGGGTAAGAGAGGACCTGGCATGATCGTCGGGGAATATGGCAGGCAATTCCACAGCTACTCGGGACTGTCGAACGTGGAAAAGGAGAGAACTCGGAACAACCTTAGACAGAGAGGGGGTGGCAGTGGAGAGTTGTTAACCAGAGAGTTATGAATGCTCCATTTAAGTCATGTGTACTGAATGCGTCTTCAATTCCGTATAAAGCCTCTTTATACTGTTTAGGAATCTTGGAAGGGAAGGAAGCCAGGTGTCAATTTTCTTTCTCATTGGTGGGAAGAGTGGATGTTGAAAAGGCTCATCTTTAAGTCCTACAATCAGTGTCAAGCTTCCTTCTCATTGGTGGGAATAGTAAAAGTTGAAAAGGCTCCTATCTGAGTCCTAAAATCAGGGCTTGAGCTCTGTCTCTAAGATGCAAAGAGCTAATTTAAGGGATATGTTGAAACCCGCGTCATAGAACTAAGTTAGATAGTAGGTATGATACATCTCAAATGTTGGGCGATAGTTGTGCTTGTGATACATCTTCTGAGGTGTCAGGTGTGAGACAACGCCCCACTCGCTGCCATTCCAATGCCAAGGGATAGCAAGCCTGTTCAGGGATAGTTTAGTGATAGGGGCCATGTCGATCGTGAACTGCTACGGTGTGACTATTGCCACAAGACCAGACACGCGAAGGAATTCTCTTGGAAATTGCATGGTCGACCCTCTCGTGGGAAAGGAGGTGGACGTGGTAGTGGTTCTGTGCATTATTAGGCACATGTTTTGGAGTCTACTGTTGTTGCCCCTGATATTGCTTCCGTTGATACTCTCTCCCAGGATGGGTTACAAACTCTTAGGCGCCTAATGACAAGGCTTGACACTCCGTCCTCAGCTTCCACTACCTCCTCGTACTTTGCTCATACAGGTATTCAAGATAGTGCATCTACAACATCCTTGTCTGTTCCTCGGATCATAGACTCCGGTGCTACTGATCATATGGCGGGTTATTCCTCCTTTTTGACTCTTATTCTACATGTTCTGGTAAGGATAAAGTTCAAGTAGATGATGGCTCCCTTTCCTCTATTTTAGGAAAAGGATCCATTCACTACTCTCCCATCGTTACTCTTTGTTCAGTTCTCCATCTTCCAAGCTTTTCTACTAACCTTATTTCTGATAGAAGTCTAACCACATCCTTAAATTGCTCCGTGACATTTTTCCTACCCATTGTATTTTTCAGGAACTGGGCACGGGGAAAGTGATTGTGTGAAACCTGTACGCGTAAAATATGCTTAATCATTTAATTAGAGATGAATTAAGTAGTGTTTAAAGATTAAATATGAGATTAAAATCATTAAAATATTATGAAATGAAATAAATATAACCAAAATAATTTTAGAAGTTTGAATAAATCAAGTAGGATTTATTGAAAATTTTTGGAAATTTTTGGAGATAAAATGAGTAAATAAGGATGATGAAGGAAGTAATTAAAGGGAAATAATAAAACATGTGGGTCAAAGTGAAAAGCTTGGAAACCAAAGTTGAAATATGTGGTTTAGGAAGAAAACTCAGAATTTGCTATGGAGGTGTCGTGGGAGGAAGGAGACGCGTAGGGGAAGATGTATACACGATTGTATATGTATATGCTTGTGTGTGTGCTGTCAAATTCTTAGAGAAGTGTCATGAACCGTTCATGTGTTGTCAAATTCAAAAAACATGTGTCGAGTGTATAGGGTTGTGGCAACCATTGACGATATGTCTGTACGCACAACTCATAAATTGTATCGAACCAATTCTAAAACGTAAAAATACTCTAAAAATCAATTCGAGAGTGAGAATCAACTAAGAAGTGATAGTAAGGATTTAAATTCATAAGAGAATCAATTGTTGAGAAAGAAGAACCCAAAATCGAATTCAAGAACAACGAGGAAGATGATGAATAGTGGATTCTGAGAAAACCAACCTTCGCAAAACTCGACCAAATTATCAAAATACATCCAATCGAGGTAATCCTTGTGTCAAAACTCATGTATTTGCTTGAATTTGATCATAGAACATTGTAGGATATAATTTGAACCGATTTGGTTAAGAATCGAGCTTAGAATCGAAATTTGCAAACAATCCATGAAAATTTTGAAGTTCTGTCAGTTTTGCCCGTAACCGGTTCTACCAAATACCGTAACCGGTTACGAGCCTATTAGCCGAAATCGGTTTCCTTGTGATCCCGCAATTGGTTACCAGCTCTATTACCTGAAATTGGTTCCTCTGATGGCCGCAACCGGTTCTACGCCTTATTACCGAAACCGGTTCCCCTGTGGTCCGGAACCGGTTTCCGGTGTTTTTGTTGGAATTATGTAATTAAAAAAAATTATAAAAATAATAATAATTAAACAGCAAACTTCTAATAAAATAAATAAGGTAAATGATAAGTATGTTTTAGAGTTATTTCATGATTCTTAGGAATATTGTGACGTTAGTATTCTTATTAAGGCATTGTTTAGTGTTAGATTCGGAGTTGCCGTCGATATCTACCGCTCCAGGAAAAGGGAAAAACATTGCATAGACCGCTTCTTAATTCAGGTGAATATCTCAGGAACTTATAAATAAGAAGAAGAGTATATCTATGTAAGATTATATTTGCATGAAAGAAACCATTTGGGGAAGTTGGCGTTGAAATGGATTTAATCATAAAATAGCAATGTTTTAAATTTTTGAAGGAAATGGTTTTGTCAGAAAGTTATAGTTGTTTTCAAAAGACAAGTATTGGAAACAAATGATTTTAAGGAAATAATGAGATTATTGATTAAGTATTTGGAAGAGAATTAAAAAGAGAAGTAATTTGAAGATATAGAACAATAGAACGGTGATAAAAGATAAAGTTTTATATCATACTCTTATAGCCTTGAAACCCACCTCGGGGTTAATGTCGAGGAGTTTATGGCCTAAAAGGCATTGTTGATCAGTGTATATATATATATATTCGCACCTGGAGTATAGGGTGCTATCTACCTTACCGCTGGGAGGTGGAGTGGTCCCCAAGTTCATTACCTGTATACTTATCGGGATTGATTCATTGGGTAACAGATCTGTCATTAACGTTGGTCAACGGATTTGAATGACCCTTGGCTATTTCAGTAGTAAAGATATGATAAAGAATGCGAGAAAGATATTTGATAAGATCCTTACACGATCTTGATATTGCGATGAAAATATTATTATGGATTTAAAGCGGATCCAATGAAAAAATCCTATTGATAAGGAAATGATGGAAAAGGGTTTTTGAAGAGGATAACTTGGAAAGATATTTGAAAAGAAAAAGAGAACGGTGTTTGAGAAAGAATTTCTATTAAATAAATTCATGGTTACGATTGAAAAGAAATGAGGGAAATCTTATATTTTGGAGTAAATTTTGAAAAGAGAAGTTATGAGATTTTTGAAAAAAGAGTTTTGTCACCTGATTTATTTTCTTATTTACATTGTTCTTATATATTCATCACGCCGTCGTGCTGATATGTTTTTACACGTTTTCTAGGTGATCGCGTTTAGCGTCGTCTACCTATTCAGCTACAGTGCAGTAGTTAGTGTGCAGGTTCTGTCCGTTTCTATTTCAGTAGTTTGGAGTTGTTCAGATTTATTGCAGTAGTTTGTATTAGGGTATGTTATTATCCAGTTGTTTTAGTTGTTTCAGTTTTATTTGGGCCCGAGTCTTGTTTATATCCAGTTTGTTGAGCCCCATTGTGTCATCACTTGTACTGTATATATAAGATCAGCAGTTTCCAGTTTTTCAGTTATGGTTATATTTAGAGTTGTTGTTAGTTGTAATTTGTTCCTATGATGTTGTCACGTCACTAATCCGGTGATTACCTTGTTAATTAATCGGGTTGGGTCGTGACAGATTGGCAGTGGTAAAGCACACGACAATATATACTTTTTGGAGTCTGCTTCTCGTCTATATTTTCCACCTTTGTCTGTGGGTCATGGTCTTAAAACAAATACGAGTTCAGCTCTTCCTTCGTTACATCAGTGGCATGACGTTTGGGCCATTCATCTTTTGGAATTTTGGAGAAATTTTTCCCTAATTTGATTAAGCAATGTCCTTGAAGTTTTTTGTGAAGCATGTGAACTTGCAAAACATAAATGCTCTTTTTATGCTCCTATTAATCAAAGAAGTGAGGCTCCTTTTGTGGTTATCCACTCTGATATTTGTGGACCTTCCCCCATTACCAGATTTTCTGGTTATCGCTGGTTTGTCATATTTATTGACTGTTACTCTCGTGTTACTTGGGTGGATTTATTTCGATCTAAAAATGAAATCTTTTCATACTTTCAAACTTTTCATAAAATGGTATGTACTCAATTTGACATCAACATTAAGATCTTCTATAGTAATAATGGGACTGAATATATTGATGAGACTTTTCGGGTTTACCTTGATGCTAATGGCATTCTTTTTAGACGTCTTGTGTTGGTACTTCACAACAGAATGGAATTGTGGAATGTAAAAATAGGCATCTTGTAGAGGTAACTCGCTCTCTTGTTTACCATGAATGTTTCTAAACACTTTTGGGGAGAACCTACTCTTACTGCAACTTACCTTATCAACCACGTGCTCTACAGTGTTCTTCAGTTCCACACTCCTCTTGTAGTTCTCCCTGATAGTTCTCGGCCATTTTCTCTTCCACCAAAATTTTTTTGTTGTGTGTGTTTTATCCATGCCCCTAAGTCCCCTAGTGGTAAGTTGGATCCCAAAGCTCGTATATGTGTTTTCCTTGGCTACTCTCCTACGCAGAAGGGCTATAAGTGCTATGACCTTATTCCAGCAAAATATTTGTCTATATGAATGTCACCTTTTGGGAAACTCAACCTTTCTGTCCTCTCTCCCTTACATCTCTTAAACGGGAGAATGATAAGGAGGAAGAGATGTTGATATCTTATAATTAGGAGTCGTGGTCTTACTTTCCGATACCTTTGTTACCTGGTCATGGTGATGAGGAGCTGAGCAAACCTGAGAGACAGGAGGATAACCTTGAGGGAGAGGAACTAATGTCTGACGAAAGGGAGGAACGTGAAATTGGTGGAAGATTTGATAGGTCTAATCTGAAGACTTTTGCTCGATGAAAAAAAGGATAGTCTATCGGTGCATTGTCACTTTGCCAATCACTGTCACCTAATCATTCTCAGACTCCCCAGTTGATTCATCTGTTAATGTTCCTTCCCTTACTAATTTTGATAATCTTGATGCTCCTATTTCTCTTAGGAAAGGCGTTAGAAGTTGTACCCAATATCCTATTTCACAGTTCATTTCATATCACCGTTTTACCCTCCTCCTATCATGCTTTTGTCCATTCTCCCTCTTCCATTTGTATCCCACGGGATTGGAAGGAAGCTCTCATAATACCTAAGTGCAAAGAGGTTATGGTAGAGGAGATGACAGTCTTGAAAAAGAATGACAGCTGAGAACAAGTGACTCTTCCATAGGAAAAGAAAGTAGTGGGTTGCAAGTGGATGCACATGGTAAAATAGAAAGTTGATGGGACTGTTGAGAGGTATAATGCAATACTTGTTGCAAAGGGCTTTACTCAGACACACAGTATCGATTATAAGGAAACATTTGCTCCATTTGCAAAGATGAACTCTGTTCGAAGTTTACTCTCTTGTGCTGCTAGTTTGAATTGGCACATCCACCAATTTGATGTCAAGAATGCATTTCTTCATGGCAACTTAGAATAGGAAGTGTATATGGATATACTACCTGGTTTCTCATCCTTCATAACTGAAGGAAAGGTGTGTGGATTAAGAAAGGCTCCTTATGGGTTGAAGCAGTCACCAGAGCCTGGTTTGATAGACTTATCAAGGCCATGTTGAGATTTGGATACAGACAGAGTCATGTTGATCATACTACATTTATCAAGGAAGACAATAGTAAGATTGTTGTTCTTATTGTCTATGTTGATGATATGATTATGACAGGAAATGCAGTGGATGCGATAATCAGCCTTAAGGCTCGTCTTGCTAAAGAATTCGAGATCAAGGATTTAGGGTCAATGAGGCACTTTCTCGGGATGGAGTTAGTCAGATTTGACAAGGGAATCATTATCTCTCAAAAGGAAGTACATTCTTAGTCTCTTGGAGGGAACAAATATGTTGTGATGTAAACTTACAGACTCACCTATTGAGGCTAATCATCATCTTAGTAAAGATGTAAGAGAGCTTACAGATAAAAAGAGATATCAGAGACTTGTGGGACGGCTGATATATTTATTTTACACTCGACCAGATATTTCATATATCATGGGAGTTGTTAGCCAGTTTATACACGAGCCACATGCGGCACATATGGATGCACTTTATTGTATTTTGACATATCTCACATTAGCTCCAGGTAAAGAGATTTTGTTCTCCAATTATGGTCACTTGAGGTTGAAAGGTTTTACTGATGCATACTGGGTTGGTTCTGTGGATGACAGACACTATACTTCTTCCTATTGTACTTTCTTTGGAGGAAATCTAGTTATTTGGCGGAGTAAGAAACTATCCTTATTAGCTAGATTCAGAGCAGAAGCAGAATATAGAGTGATGGCTCAAGGTTTTCTGAGCTATTATGGCTCTAAACCTTATTGATTATTTTGGGGATTCATGGTGGAAGCCCTATAAAGCTTTATTGTGGCAACAAGGTTGCCATTAACATTGCTCATAATACTATCCAACGCGATACAACAAAGCATATAGAGATTGATAGACACTTCATCAAGGAGAAGCTGAGCAAGAGTCTGATGTGTATGGCTTTTGTGAGATCATAATATCAGTTAGCTAACATATTCACCAAAGGGCTTAGTAGTAGGGGTTTTCACCATTTTATCTTTAAGTTGGATTTGATGGATATCTTCTCACCAACTTGAGTGGGAGTGTTAAATTAGAGCTCTTTTATGTACATATTTGATAGTTGTATATTCCCCAATGGGGTAACTGTATTTATTGTAATCTCTCATATATATTGTTGTGAATACAAATTTAAAGGTGTGAGGGTTTTCCATCTCAAACTTTACAAAGTTCTACCGTACGGCCATAAGGCCAGTCATATTATACAATACAGAGTGTTGGGCGACTAAGAAGCAACATTTGAGTAAGATGAGTATAGTTGAAATGAGAATGTTGAGATGAATGTTTTTGCGAGATAGAATT
>NMUG010012413.1:0-10370 GCA_002855965.1 Monotropa hypopitys
GATGGTTGCGATTCGTGTCGTGAGTGCCTTGAACGAATGCATTTGTTTGAATCGTTCCTATCTCGACAGCATAGGTGATCCTCTTGTGCAAACTATTGGCTTGTAAGGAGTTGTAGGACCCTTAATGCCTTGCGTGTTCATTGTTATGAGTCTTGTTGGCGTGTCCCTTACCGCCTGTCGACTTGTTGGACCATTGTCGTATGTTTTCTCCGGATTAGGTATGGATTGTAAGTTCTCCCTTGTGAATTCGTTGTAAGTGTTAAATTCTTCCAAGTCACCAGTGTCGCTTTGTGCAATCGTTCTATCCCGACCTTGGTGTAGGCTATTCTTGTAGAGACACCAGTGTGTTTGTCGATTAGCATATCTTTTCTTTGACTCGGTTGGTGAGGTGTGTTGTGAGGAATCACATGCGTCGTATCATTGCTTTCATATCTCTGTGAGTGGCGTTATGACTCTCTTCCCTTGGTTGGTGTTGACTTTGATTGGTGTGATCAGTATCGACAGTGTCCTTTCTTTCTTCTTGAAGGACCATTGCTTCGGCAGTTGTGTTTTGAGTACAAGTGGTGTACCCACTATGTAGTGTTGAAACTCTAGTGGCAAAATGGATTTCGACTTCCCTTTGTTGTTACTTCTGACACATACTTTGTACCGTGTGTTTCATAGACTGTAGGTTAATAGGTCTTGAAGAATTTAGGAAGTCTCGTGTTCGATTGGTCGTGGGCCATGGATTGATATTTCTTCGGTTGACGATCTTTGGCACCAAATCAGAGTCCTTTGGTATCTAGTGTTTTGTTGTACCTTGTTGACGACTCGTGCGGAGCTTGTTGACGCCTTGATATCATTCATTTGAATTGTACTCTGTTCAATGTATGTTGTAAGACTTGTTGATTCTTGAATGACATTTATTAGAATTGCATCTTGTTTGACGCATGTGGTGGGACGTTTCACGTTCCTTGGTGTATCTTGTTTGAGTTACCTCTCGAATTGCGGATCACCCATATAGTGTGTCGTTTTATTCCGAGCTTCTAGTTGGGTGACATTTGTCGATCTTGTTTCGCTCTTGATTTCGGTAGGAATTTCCCATGACCGAAAGATGTTATGTTCTTGTGCTTGTCTCGCTATTGATGTTGCATCCTTGGCTCGAACGTTAGTAGTTCCAATTTTAGTTGTGAGATTCTGGTAGAATTAGAAAACGCTATCTTCATTTGTTATGCTCTTGCGTTGAACATTGCTTGATCATCGACAATAAGTTCGTGGACTTAAGATGTATGTATCCGTTTGGCCATGGGAAAGTTGGGTATGAATGCATATTGTGGTCTAGACTTGGTATGAGTTTAGTGCTATGCCATGTTATTTGGGCTTGGCACTTGCACATTTTGGCGTGTGTGGGTGCATGAGTACTTTCTTAGTTATGTGATACACGTTTGATGTGGTAAATTGGTTTTAGAAGAGCTACCAGCCAGGGCATCTCAAAGCAAATCACCAAGGTTATACGGTTACCATACTAGGATGTGTTTTTTTTTGTGGTGTACTCTTTGGCTCGGGATTTTAGAGCACTTTCATACGTCACATTTATTTCGGTTGGTTTGTGGGTGTTGGTATGGTGACGTATCCTTGCAAATTATAATTTTCCAAACATTCGTGCAAATGGTCTATCGTGTGTCGGCGTATCCTCGGTGTGTCCTTGTCGTGTCGGCGTATCCTTGGTGTGTCCTTACCGTGTTGGCGTATCCTCGGCGTGTCCTTGCTGTGTCAGTGTGTCCTCGGCATGTCCATGATGTGTCCTTGGTGTGTCGGCATGTCTTTAGCATATCCTCATATATCGGTGTACCTGTAGTGCAATTGTTGGCTTGTGGCGGACGACAATGCGAGAATTACTTATATGCGAGTTGGTAGATCGAAAAGATAGAGTGTTGAAAATTGTAGAACTGGTTCATCCCTCGTTGTAAATGTTGTTGTAAGAAGATTGTTGGTTTCTTGTTCTTGAGGAGATTAATCCCTTATGGGATCCTCCGTCTCTTGTATCTTTGGCAAAAACCAATTCTCGTGTCGACGTGTCCCTTTCATGACGACGTGTCCATACCTTATCGGGAGTTGTCCCTTTTATTCTTTAGTGTGGCATGTTGGTTTTCTCAAGTTTGGTGTTCCTCAGTGGGAATCTTTGAATCTCTCTCCTTAGTTAATTTCGTGGATAAATCATTGGATGTTGAAGCAAAGTCGTACTTATGCTTGATTGAGCATTCGAACAACCGTATCAAATCCATGAGTTTTAGTTGAACTCACTCCCATTCTTGTGGTGGTCTTACTCTTGAGAAGTTTCTTGCGGAGGTGTATTTTGATTCCGATTCAATTATTGAGGAGTGAATTCGTTGGTCCCGTTAGTCAGTGGTTTTTTTCATCCCCTCTCTTTTCTTACTTAATTTGGAGGACGAAATTTCTTTTTGGGGTATGAGGTGTCATGACTCGTATTTTCTAACGGTATTTCTGGAATTTATTTCACCATTTTAATCGATTGATAGAGTTTGGGGCCCGATAGATGATAATCTACCGTTTTGGAGTGGTGAGGATCCCCGATATTGAATTGGTATGATTTTAGATTGTTCTGGCAATGTGCCGAGGGTCTTCTAGGCCTATTATGACCTCGAAGTATTTTCTGAACGTGAATACATTATTCATGAAAGTTGTAGATAATCTCATTAGAAATCCAACGCAACTTGAATCGTCTCCATCGGAGGTCGGACGAAGAAATTATAGTCGAAATAAGGTTGTGTCTGCAATATTGCAGAATACCCTTGTCGACCAGTCGAGAGTGCCGTTGTCGACCGGTCGTGGTTTTACAGTGAGGTCATTTTTGTGGCCTCGACTGGTCGAGTGAGCCGCTTTTGACCGGTCGCCAAGTGTATTTTTCCTGCTGCGAGATTTAAATGAAGGGCATTGTGGTCCTTTCACATAGGGGCATATATATGTGTGTACGTGTTAGAGGGCATTTTGAGCCCTAATTTGAGTCCCAACACTCCCCCCCTCTGTCAAGTAAGATTTCTCCCTCTCTCTCTATATTTTCATTTCTTCTCCCTCTCCTCTATCTAATTTTGAAGGCCTTCCCTTAGGTTTTGGGAGAAATCCTGTTCATTAACGTTGAAGAGCACGAGCCGATCTAAGCACCTATGGTTCTGGATTGTGGTGGTGTGTTGGATGTGGCGACCTTGGAGCTCTGGCGACTTTTCCGGTAGGTAAATTCTTAACTATTGTCAAGTATTTGTGTGTATATATATATGTAAGTTTCGATGTGATAGTCATGGTATGTACATTGCAATGTGAAAGTTTGTGTTTTGTTTTTATTTCTCTGGGACTTGTATGTCTATCGGGCTATGTATCTTTTTCCTTTGGTTTTTGTGGTGACATGACAGTCATGGTGGTTGAGTGAAGAAGATCAATGTTGGATGAAGTCTAAGGATGAAATTCAAGTTTGAGATGCAATGAAGGCTTAGTGACCGTTGGTATACCTTACGGCGACGCATCAGATTGATTTGGCGACGGTCTTGGCTTCAAAGGTATAACATGCACACACACACACACATTATTGCATCATATCATTTCATATCAAAGTTTTACAAAATACATGAAATATGATTCTAATTTCTTTAAAACTATTTTCATGTTTTTGTTATTAATATTGTTTTGTTTTTATAAAACAAAATTATTTATTTTAAGTTTTTTCCCCTTTCTTATTCTTCACTGCGCATAACAGTTGCTTAGCGCGCCGAAAGCGCTGAGAGAGTGCCGACGCGCTCTTAAGCACTGATGAGCGCCGACGCACTCCCATTGCGCATATCGAGAAATGTTTGTGCAGAATTGACAAAGCCTCGCATGTCAAAAGCGCGGAGCTAGTGCCGACGCGCCACTTAGGGCATTGGCCTAGCGCCGTGGCGCTCTTGCCGCGCCGACTGTTGTTAGGTCATTTTTAAAGGATTTTTGTGCGCGATTTTGAGGGGATATATAAGGGTGCTATTCAAAAAATGTGATAAGGAGTTTTCATTATTATTTTCTGATTTTGGAGAGCCAAGAGAGAAGGTTTTGGCTCCTAGGGATTGACGAAGAGGTTTGATGATTTATTGAATATTCTTTCCTCCTATTTTGATTTTGTTTCCTAAAAACATCATGATTATATCTTTGTGATTCATCTCTCTATTCTCATGCCTATATTTGATTTAAGTTTTATTGGTTCAAGATTCATACATGCTCCTTAAAATGGTTTTGATTTTGTTTTCTAAAACATCATGATCCAAACTTTGTGTTTAATCTCTCTATTCTCTTGAATCGTTTGATTAGGTGTTTATTGTTCAAGATTCACTCATACTTTCTATTAAAGGTTTTGATTTAAATCAAGTTTTTATTTTGAATTGAATCTTGATTTTCTTAAGGCATAAATCATACATGGTTTTCATTGAGAGATGTGTAAGGAAATTTTTTTGTTTACTTTCAAAAAGAATTTTGTGAAAGTTATACATGTTGGTTTTCATTCTACGATTGTCTGGGGAGAACTCGGAGTCGACATCGATTCGGAGATCGAGCTTGACCGCTCGTGGTTGTGCTTTGGAACAAGAAAGGTAGTTCGGAGAGCTTCTTCAACAACGCAAGAATTAGGGTTTCGTGAGGTATTCGTCTAATTGCTTGTACTTGTTGGAACCTTTTTGTTCAAAGCTATAAAATCGTATATCTAGGGTGGTTTTTGGCTTAGGGTTATTCGACCCTAAGTCTTTTCCACGTATATCATGTATGTTCTCTCATTGGCTCTTTACCTCCTTCTATTACTTGACTGTCATGATAATCTAGCTATTGTGAACACATGTTTTGGATGGTTGAATATAACTTGTTAAAAATTTTAATTGTTTGAAAACTACCTATTCACCCCCCCCCTCTTGGTTAGTTTATTACTTAGTTCACATTTTCAATTGGTATCAGAGCATGATGCTCTTCTTTAGGTTTAACAGCATGAGTTGATCCTATTTTGCTCCGCATTGTTGTGTCGTTTGATTAACCGTCCAAACTAGACTTGTGTCACTATGGATTCATGTGCGCCCAAAGAAGGTGCGTCAAACATGCAACCACTATATTTTGACGGTAATGATTATGCATACTGGAAAGCTAGGATGACCACTCATCTTAGTTCGTTAGGAGTACGAGTGTGGAGATCAGTGTTGTATGGTTATGAACCCCCGACGATTGATGATGAGATTACAAAAGAAAAACGGTTAAAGCTTAATTCTGAATGGAATTTAACTGATAATAAAAAATTTGAATCTAACTCTCATGCACTTGGTGCGATTTACAATACATTAAATAGAATGGAGTTTAGTCGAATATCTTAATGTGCCACGGAAAACGAGGCATGGGATGTCTTGCAAATTACTCACAAAGGAACAAAAACCATCAAGACATCTAAGATTCAAATGCTAACTACAAGATTTGAAGAGTTGAGAATGTCCGACGATGAGTCTTTTGACTCTTTCATTGCAAAGCTTAGTGACATTGTCAACTCATTTCATTCTTTAGGAGAACCTTTATCTAACCTCAAGGTATGTAGAAAAGTATTACGATCACGTCCGGAGAGGTTTAGGTCTAAGGTAGTAGCCATAGAGGAGAGACCTGAGGTAGACGAGATGCTTTTTGAAGAACTCATAGGAAAGCTACAAACGTTTGAACTCAATCATTTCTCCAAGAAAACATTGTCTAAATCAAACAAAGGAATTGCATTCAAATCATCTCAAGTGAAAATAATCAATTCAAGTGAAAGTGACGAAGAAATTAGTGAAGAGGAACTTGATCTCTTTGCTAAAAAATTCAAGAAATTTGTTAAGTCCCAAAAATTTAAATCGTTTGGTAAAACTTTAGCTCCTTCAAAATAAAATACGAAAAACCAAATTGATTCTAATGAGGGAAAAACGAAGATTGAAAAAGAAAAAAAGGCCTCAATGAATACAATGTCATGAGTGTCATGGCTATAGACACATCTAAGCCGAGTGTGCTAACACATTAAAGAAAAAGAAGGTCTTTAAGGTGACTTGGGATGAATCCGAAATGTTTGAACAACCTTCATCTCTAATCTCTAATGACACAAATGTTGAAGAATGTGAATTGGAGAACAATCTTGAAGAAGAAGATGACCTAGATTTAATCCATGAAGCATATGACCTTTTGTATGAGAAATGCTTCAAGCTGAAAAAGAAAAAGATTGATCTTGTGTCTCATTTAAAAAGGGGAGAAGAAGAGTTGAAATTTGTGAAAAATGAACTTGTTGACAAAATGAGTGAGTTGGAGGACTTAAAGAAGTACAAGGTGAAAATGGTTGAAAATTTGAAAGAATTGAAAAGGAGAGATTGAAAGTGATGAGTGAACTTGAGGAATCAAAGTTAAAAATTGAAAGTTTAAAAAATGATTTGGTTGAGTCAAATTAAGTTATAAAAATGAATGATTGTGGTGCTCAAAGGATAACACAAATGACTCAATCATTTAGGAAAAGAAGTGGACTAGGATTCATGGACTCAACTTCTCCTCCTAGGAAAACGCTTGAAGAACAAAAATGATGAAATTTGTTAAGAGAGAATCAAGTTCACACTCATACACTCCTACCACTAAATTTTTGAAACAAGATATGCATTCTTACAAGAAAATATACACATGTCACTATTGTGGGGAGATTGGTCACAAAAGACCATTTTGTTATAAATTGTTGAAGAAACTAAAATTTGGACTTGGTCAAAAAAATAGATTTAATGAAAGGAATGTCAAAAACAATATTGTAAAAGTGAGTCAAATGTGGATTCCTAAAAGAATTGCTTTTGTTGAGGGGGAGTTCCCCAAACATTCCTTGTCCGTTTCGATTCCTCATCTTAATAGCGTTCCCAAGAGAGTTTCGTTCCGTTCTTATCATAAATGAGATGGAGGTGGTGGTTAAGTATTTTGTTGATGTGCTTTATTTTTTTTTTGGTTTGATAAATTTTATTAGTGCAATGTTAGTTTTCTAATTTCTTTGATGGTCGTAGTCACTGACAAGTCGATTGTTCGACTTTCTCACACTGAGTCTAAAAAGATTTGGATAAATTTTTTTTGGTTTTACTCTTCATTGATTCATTGGTTTTTTTTGTTTGCTTAATTGATTTTTCACTATAGATGAATCTTATTTTGTGTTGTTTTTGTCCCTAGTATATGGTTATTTTGCAATAAACGTAATTATGACTTGTTTTGGGGAATTTTGGTTGGTCTTATACATTTGTTTTGCAGCGCCGCTTAGCGCCGTGTGTATATAAAACCTGTCAGTGCGTTTTTTTTAGATTTCGAAATCCTTTCTGTCTCCTCTCGATTTTCTCTCTGGATTTCTTGTAGATTCCATCCTAAAGGCATTGCTTCTCGTGTTTCTTCAAAGGGTAAGTACTCTATCCTTCTTTTGCACATCGATCGTATTGTTAAACTATGTCAGGTTCATCTTCTGATGCTCATGGATGGAAACGTCCACTCAATACTCATTTGCGTTACACCTCTTTTGTTAATGCTCAAGCTAAAGATATGTATAAATTCTTTATGAGAAAAGGTCTTAAAATAGTTGAGCGTAACATAGTTTTGTCAGAGTTTGCATCGATTGGCTTACCGGATCAGTTTGCGCACCGTGGTTGGTTGGGTGCTTGTTCAGGTCATAAGTTTGGCTTACCTATGCTTGTTGCTGAATTTCTTGCTAACAAGAGTTCAGTCAACATAGATGTAGAGTCTTTTACTTCTACTGTTCGGGGTGTTCGATTTATATTTTCTTCTGATGCTATTCGTGCTTTGCTTCACCTTCCGTCTATTGATCATCCCCAGTGGCCTTTGCCGCCCGAGCTTGCACCTACCATTGCTAGCATAATATGTGAGATCACTTACGGTATAGGAAATTTCTTGATTTCCCTTGTCCATGCACATCTTTGACCTCATTACCATATTCTGAATAAAGTTATCTGCTCCATTGTTGAACCTACTGATCATGTGCACGGGGTTTCTATTCCTAGAGCTGAGTTGTTGTATACGATTGGCCGAGATTTTTTCTATGATTTAGCATCTCGTATGTGGTGATTAATCTACAATTACTCCTGTCATCCTCATGGTACTGCTGCTATCCCATTTCTGTCGACGATTACTTGTTTCTTGAATGAGCATCATGTACCTTCCATCCCTAATGAGCCTCGATCATTTGCCAAACGTGATATCTCTCGCATGACTAATGGCGCATCTCTTTCACGTATTGGTGAGGTTGTTGGACCTGGGCAAGAGGAGTCTGATTTTCCTCCAGTATACCCACCTGTTGATCCTGTCTTTCCATCTCTGTTTCCTCCTTTAGATTATCTTCCTCCTTGGTGTCAGGCACCACATATTTCACCTCATGTTTCTCTACGAGTCGCTCCTTCTGTTCCTCCACACCCAGTTGCTCCTCCACTTTCAGACACTATGATGACATATCTAGAGGAGCAGTTTACTTTACTTGGTACTCGCTTGGATCGTCAAGATGAGCAGTTTACTTCACTTGGTACTTGCTTGGATTGTCAGGGGGAGCAGTTTACGATAGTACATGCTGGGATTAGCTGGATAAACCGGCGAATACGCAGTGTTGAGAACAGATTGGGATTGGATTACCCTTCTTCTGCTGCTACTGATGAGGAGGGTTTAGGATTTTCAAATGAGAGTGATTGAGCTACAGTTTAGGGGGAGTTGTTGCTGGGTCAGATATGTGCGTTGATACAGTTATTTTGCTGATATCTGTGATGATGATGTTGATGTTTCTGGGTTTCTTAGCTAAGGGGGAGCTTCTACTAGTTTCTATTTTGAGGGGGAGTTGCGATTGTTCATAGATGATGTTGCTGGTGTTATCTACCTTTGCAGATGATTCCTGTTGATGCTATGTTGAGCTAGTTTTTAGATGATTAGCTATTTTTCTTGTTGGCCTTCTTCAGTTACTTTTGTCGGGAGCTTTTTTTGTACTAGACTTTAGTTTTTTTGGATATGTTCATGCTGCTTACTTAGCTAACTTACTTTTTATCGATGCACTGTCTCTTTACTGATTCTCCTTGTGTTTGCCTTGTTTTACTTTTTCTCGTGACAAAAAGAGGGAGAATTTGGGTGACTAGTGCTATCGGCAACTTGATTGTGTTCACATGTGTTTACTTGTTTTACTTGTGCTAGCTACTTACTTGTGCCTCACATGTGTTTACTTGCGCCTACTTGTGCTAGCTACTTTCCTGAGTATCACATGTGTTTGTTTGTTTTTGCTTAGTTTACTTGTTACTAGTGATCTTCTCTTTGTGTTTTCTTTTCCTGTCTCTTGCACTTAATCTTGGATTGGTATATTGTACTGCAGGTATTTTTTGTGCAGGTTATGTTTTGATGATATTTGTTACCATGATTTGTCATAGTCATGTGATTCTTGTGTACCTTGTTCTAGCCGATAGAGTTGTATTTATGTTTTGTTCCCGGAAAACTTAAAACAAAGGGGGAGATTGAAAGTTTGTATTTTGTTTTTATTTCTCTGGAACTTGTATGTCTATCAGGCTATGTATCTTTTTCCTTTGGTTTTTGTGGTGACATGACAATCATGGTGGTTGAGTGAAGAAGATCAATGTTGGATGAAGTCTAAGAATGAAGTTCAAGTTTGAGATGCAATGAAGGCTTTAGTGACCGTTGGTATACCTTACGGCGACACATCAGATTAATTTGGCGACGGTCTTGGCTTCAAAGGTATAACATGCACACACACATCATTGTATCATATCATTTCATATCAAAGTTTTACAAAATAGATGAAATATGATTCTAATTTCTTTAAAAATATTTTCATGTTTTTGTTATTAATATTGTTTTGTTTTTATAAAACAAAAATTATTTATTTTAAGTTTTTTAGCGTATATCGAGAAATGTTTGTGCAGAATAGATAGAGCCTCGCGCATCGAAAGCGCAGACCTAGCGCCGTGGCGCTCTTGCCACGCCGACTGCTGTTACGTCATTTTTAAAGGATTTTGTGCGCGATTTTGAGGGGATATATAAGGGAGCTATTCCAAAAAATATGGTAAGGAGTTTTCATTATTATTTTCTGATTTTGGAGAGGCAAGAGAGAAGGTTTTGGCTCCTAGGGTTTGACAAAGAGGTTTGATTATTTATTGAATATTCTTTCCTCCTCTTTTGATTTTGTTTCCTAAAAATATCATGATTATATCTTTGTGATTCATCTCTCTATTCTCATGCCTATATTTGATTTAAGTTTTATTGGTTCAAGATTCATACATGCTCCTTAAAATGGTTTTGATTTTATTTTCTAAAACATCATGATCCAAACTTTGTGTTTAATATCT
>NMUG010012414.1:0-10369 GCA_002855965.1 Monotropa hypopitys
CGAACATGGGAATCACACACACGTGCGCACATATTTGATAGGAATCAAGAATCCACCTACCGGAGCAATCGCCGAAGTAGTCGCCGGAAATTCGCCGGAAAAAGTCACCGCGAACTAAATCCGCCAATGCGTAGATCTCCCCGCTCTCTACCACATTCATGAAGACCGCCGCTCCGAAAGCCTTCGCCGGAATCCCAAAAGTCGCCGGATGGACTCGCCAAGTGGGTCACCGGAAAGATCTTGGTGAGGGGAACAAGGTTCCTCCTTGCAAAAACTTCAACCGGAGCTTGGATCACCTCCAAAATGTAGAGAGAAGGGAGGAAGATGAGAGAAATATAGAGATAGAGAGTGAGAGGAGGTAGAGAGATAGAAAGAGGGGGAAATTGGGTTAAATCGGACCCCAAGTCGCATATATAGGGCCCCCAGAAAAGACCAAAAAGTCCTCTTTAAAACAGTCTGCGCGGAGCCTGTTATCGATAACTAGAATTTTTCACTATACCTGTTATCGATAACCAGGTCATCGGGTCCTAACCAAGGGACAACCCGTTATCGATAAACACAAACCTGTTATCGATAACCAAACTCTCGGGTCCTGATCAAGGGACCAAAGGACAACCTGTTATCGATAACCACAAACCTGTTATCGATAACCAAACTCTCGGGTCCTGACCAAGGGACAAAAGGACAACCTGTTATCGATAACTGCAAACCTGTTATCGATAACCGAACTCTCGGAACTTTCTATGGGGTTTGGGGGACAGCCCGTTATCGGTAACCACATGGCCTGTTATCGATAACCAGATTCGATGTACCAAAGGAAAAATTGATGCGAGGTAAATCGGGCATAACTTCTTCATCCGATCTCCGATTGCGACGATTCAAATTGCATTAGATTTCTAACGAAATTCTCTACAACTTCTATGAATATTAAATTTCAATTCTCGGAGAAAATTGGGGTCGTAATGGGCCTCGAACGCCCTCGGCACATTGTCGGAATGACCAAAAATCCCACGAACTCAATACCAGTGATCCTTACCACCCTAAATCACTAGATTATCATCTATCGAACCTCGTCATTCATTGAATATATAAAAAATACATTTTATTCTAAAAAAATATATTTAAAATCTAGGTCGTTACATGTTTCTTCTTTGTTTCTTCTCTTCTCCTTCTCTCTCTACTCAAACTCTCCATCCCAAACCCCTTCTCTCTCTTCAATACACCCATTTTAGCACCGGTTTGAGACTTTGGTATTCATCAAAGTCATAGATCGATCCGTGGGCTACATTATACTAAAGTTGTTCATCCTCAATCCGAGTTTTGATTTTCTAGGATTTGCTCAGATGCCATTTGGAAGGAACCCATTTGGTAGGATTTTTTCTTCCTCTCTTATATATGTTTGTACTAGAGATACTCTTTGTTGGCCCCAAATGTTTTTGATGATGTTTGAATTATTATTTGATGATCTGTTAAATTAATTATGATAATTAAATGAATTAAATGATTTAATCATTATTCTTGTTTAGGAATAATAAACTTGTTGATAAATTACCATGATTCAATTAAAAGAAAATATACTTAAATATTGAATAGATTAAATATATTTATTTAATATTATTTCTCTTTATCTAAATTAAACTTATTCCATAATATGCTTCATTGTTAGTGTAACGATTCTGGAATTTAAACCATTTTTTTAAAAAGGGATATTAAAGCAATTTAAAAGAATAATTAAAGTAAAACCCATACATACCCCTACCATCATTCACATGTCCACATCCATGTTAATCACAGGCAATTAAAAGTAAATGAAGGTTTAATCTAAATATTATAGACCCGGGTACCATTAACTTAAATTATAAAAGTGCAGAAATGAAAAGAGGAGTGCAATACAATATAAATGTCTTCAAAGATCTTTAAAGGCCTTGAAACTCCATTCCAAGCTTTATCACCGGATCTTTCCTTAAAAATAGAGGGTTAGGCATATGCCTAGTAGAGAAATCTAAACATATGATATATATAATAGTCGTGTGTGCGTGCGAGTGTACAGAAATATGTATACGATGCTTGCAAGAGAATTCGACCGATTTTCAATGATGTGATCAAATATAAGATAGTTGTTCCAATTCTATTTTTCTATGATTCAAGTGGTTTCCAATAACTTACTAAATATCAAATATCCATGCCAAAACCACACCTTATCAAAATAAGGGTTTCCCAAAATGATTTCCAATTCCTTATCTAAATAAGGTTAACTATTTTCGTAATTAAAGAGTTTAGGCTAATGTTTCGCACTAGTAGCTCATCAACTAACTAATCGTATAATTTCTCATATTATCCGACTCGACGAGATGGTCCAGTCAAACCCCCATTGCGCAATGTCATGAATGTATAACTATAATACCCATTTCATATTATAGATTATTTTTAATAATAATTCTAAAAATGTTAGAATGCGAAGTGGAGTGAAGGAAGTTGTATAAGAATATTTAGGTATTTTATAAATACGTAAATATATATAATGCCTTATTTATGAAAATAAGGAAGGAGGGTGGCGTATAAGGGTAAATAAGAGAGTTAGTAGAGGAGTAAATGGGTAAATTAACCTAAAAACCTGATTTGAGGGATTTTTAGGAGTGTTTTGGATCAAACACATCAAAATGTGTTGTTTTTTAGGGAAAGAGAGGGAGAGCTCTATAGAGTGAGAAAGTGGAGGAAGATCAAGAAGGAGTTGGTGGCCTAGAGAGTTATTCTACACATGGATTAAACATTATGTAATTATCACTCTCCTTAAATCTTGTAATCAAATTCATAGAATCGAAGCCAAGATCTAGGTTTTTATAATTTTCGGATTTTTGAGTGTTCTTGAGAAAAATCTTTGATTAGAGGCTTTGTAGTGGTTTTTATATCTTGTAATCGAAGTATGTTGGTGATAAGGATGTTTAGAATACTTTAGTATGAATGATTTTTGAGTTTGGAGGCAAAAAGATCGAGATTGGGATGATTTGAGAAGTATGGGTTCGAAAAATATTTCTGAAAATTCGCCCCTGAAGAACGTCGACCGGTCGCGGTAGTTTTGCCGACCGGTCGTGGCATGGCAGAGAGGCATCGACCGGTCGTGGTATTTTGGCCGACCGGTCGTGGCATTTCAGTGGGGTCTCGACCGATAGCGGTTTTTGGGGAGACCGGTCGTGGTTCACTAAAATCTGAAAAATTTTAAGAAAAGTTTTAAAATGTTTTGAAAGGGCATAGGGGTCCAATTAAAGACTCTAATCATTGTTTAAAGATGGTTATTGATTCAGTTGATTCAATTTAATGCTTCATTATTTTATTGTCAAAACTATAATTCATGCGGACTGAAATTTGTAATTGTTTTGACAGGGATATTGAGGAAGACATTGAGGCCTTACTCAAGGACAAGGAAAGAGTTTGAACCAGACAAGGATTAAGGTTTGATCAACGGCTCTGGTGAGTGTATGAATTTGGTATATTGAGAGTACTTTGTATGTATTTCAAAATACATGTTCTTCTTAGTTAAATTGTTGAAGACTTTTATGCATGTTGATTGAATAGAATAGAGCGTGACCAATACTCTATGATACACACGGATATATATGTGAACGTATGGATGGAGCACCCGACTTTTGGATGATTTCACACTTTCCTTCCTAATAGTAATTGCACTAAATGGGAGGAAATTGCATGGCATGTTGCATATGTATCATATGTATGATTTTATGGAAAATCATTGATTTTCAAGTGCAGGGATTGTGAAATCATTTTTATACTCTATGTATAATTATTGGGAGAAATACTCATTGAAAGCCATACATGGGTCGTGCGGTAAATGATGGAAAATTGATGGAGTTATGCCTTTATGGCCAATAGGGGGACGCCCCTTATTGTTCTACAAGCCGAGATCAATACTGCGGGTTGACGGCTTGTTAGTATATGTCGAGGTTGTGGCTGTGGTACAACGGCATATCATCAATGGGTCGAGGTCAATACTGCGGGTTGACGGCTCATTGATTTTGGGAGCTGCGGTTTCAAATTTAATTTAAAATAGAGATACTAAAATGTTTTGAAAAAAGGGCTGCGGCCATATACGTATGTAAAAGCATGGGATGCATGAGTTGGGAGTATGTGTTTTAAGGGGTTGAACCCTTATTTCTTGCAAAGCTTAATTCATTGCATGTTTTGTAAAACTCTTGCAATTGTGAAATCTATATATCCTATTAACACTCTAGTTTCCTTGTGTTTTCTTAAATGCTTGGAAACTAGGTCTTGGAGCTAGCGGTCCACTACGTAGCTTGGTGAGATGACTTTTTGAAAGATTGGATTTGGATGGATAGCTTGAGGCATAGCTTGAAGGAAATGGCACGTTGTATGTGCACTTTGAAGTTGGGTTTGAGGAACCATGTTTTCTTTTATGATTGTACTTTTGTCCTTTCTTTTAGTATCTGTCCTGTTGAAACAATTTCGGTACTTGTGGTTTTGTTAGAGGAGAAAAATAATGGCTTGAGTTTCATGTTTTGCCCTTGTGGCTAGTTGATACTTGTTTTAGAAATTGTCGACTCTTGGGTTAAATGATAAGAAAAATTTTTATTCCGCCTTTTTATTGGTAAGTTTGGTAAGGGATGTTACAACTTGGTATCAGAGCTTAGGTTGGTAGGCCCGAGTTAGGGGACCATATGAATGACGAAATAGTACTTGAGGTATGAGTCTGAGGAAATGGTTGGAAGTTGGGATGTTAGTATTTTGGGACTATTATGCGTGTCTTTGACACCCATGGTACTCGACTTGAAATCCGATTGGAAGAACGCCTGATCAACATCCTCTTCCAATGGGAAGTCTTAGAAAGTTACGTACAAAAGCATAGTACAACAAAATGCTAAGGTTAGGGTGGCTAAGTAGTGGACCATAGGATGTCGAGTCACACTTGAGTCATTGAGGTGTGTTGACTAACGCGTGCGTTTTATATCTGACATTTCTTTCCACCATGTTTCTTGTCTAAGTATGTGGCAGGAAATGAAGACTGTGCAATAATCGGATAGTGCATGGAATCAGTTAATTAAAGAAAATGGGAATTGCTTGATTTCAGTAAGGAACTCTAAGGATGGAGGGCTAAGTGACGTAGGAAAATGGCAGAAAGACAGGTTGGTTTGACTTTAAATTTCAAAGTTGATTTCGAAGAGTTTGGGCGAGTAGTAACACCTAGTGAATGGGTAGAATGAATTGGTGACGTTTTGGAGATAAATTGAGGATTAGAGAGGTGAGAGTAATATTTTATGTTGGGAAGTGAGATATTTTAATTGTGAAATGATATTTGAGGTCAGGATCAACATGTTTAACAAAGGTAATATCAGTTGGGTCTAAAGTGAGTTCTTGGGGAATGTTGGTTAAGAGTTCTAGTGATGATTTCTCTCGGAGTATTATAGACTTGTGCTATATGAAGTGTTTGCATATTCGAGGCAAATGGAAATGAGAATGGAGAAAAATTGAGACATGAAATTGGGGTTTTGCCCAGATGAACTAGAATTAGTGAATTGGGAAGAAAAAGAGTCGGAAAAATTTGAATGGTTTGATGTCGAGAGGGGCAGTTCATTTGGTTTCTTTTATAGAGTGAAATTTGGTGTACTCGATGGTTGTGAATTTAAAGGCTAAGAGGGGAATCGTGAAATTGGAGGAGTAACATAATGGTTGTTGAAATAAGCCAGTTGAATTTGGGACCCAAACATACCGGGTTGTAGTAGTGTGAAGTGTATTGGGAGTTGAGTTATGAAAGTTTGGGTGGTGAGAAGGATGGTGCTAAACCACATAGTGAGAAGAGGAAGTAAAGTGGGGAAAATTGGGTGATGAATAATAATCAGTGAGTAATGTAGTGTTGATCCAGATGTGTTCAGTAAATCCTTGGGTTAAGAATCGTGTTCTCAAAATCAATGAGTGGTGTATCCTATTGTGGTGAGGAAGGACATATTATGACTAGATGTTCAAAAGCGTCAGGTGGAAATCAAAAGAGGAGCATGGGAATATGAAAATTGTAATGTGGATGGGAGAAAAGAAAGAGTTGGGTTTTAGACAACAATTGGGTGAGAGAGACTCAATGGTTCTTAAGGGATGCATCGATTGTGGAGTTTCTTGTTATGGGGGTGAGCATGTGCTAAAGAAGACACAATGGTTCAAATGTTCGAGTGCAACTAGTATGGATGCCAAGCAGTCAATATTCACAGCAACAGAGTTGGCTTCCAGCATCAATTGCAGAGTTGTGACAAGTGGTGCAGACAAAAGTGCAAGAGGTATATATTTACTATTTTTCAACAATTGGTACTTGATAATGAATCACATTGTTATGTACTCACTATTACGATAATTTGATGGTTGTATGAAAGTATGCATATCATGTTAAGCAACCTAGTGACATGTGGATTGGAAATGGTGTGGAATGGTAGTACATGTGTACTAATGATAAGTCCATAGTTGGACAGATGGTAGAAATTTAACTGTGTGTGCAGAAATTTGTTAATGTGGCTTACATAAAAAATTTAATAAGCCTTAGAGTCAAATTATTTCGGGGTGGATGAAAAGTTGTCGAGAAGGGAATGTGAGTGATATCTTGAGGATGTCCTTGTGATGAGAGAGTTGGGTTGAGTAGAGTCCGTGTGGATAGTCTATATTATTTGGGATTGTAACCTTGATAAAAACCTTAATGTATTATCGACTTAGAAAGAGTATGAGTAGTATTTGAGTATTGGATTGTTAGAAATTGAGAGGGAAGAGGTTGTTGTAATAAATTGCAGGTGAAACTTCTGGTAGTGTCGAGCGATATTTTGGGCTGACCTATCCTTTTTAGAAGTATTGGCGTAAACCAGAGTAGAAATTGGTACATAAGAGGTTGATATGTGTCCACCAAGATAAATTCTTGGGTTGGTAGATTATTAGAAGATTATCAAGACCTTTCGGTCGAGTTATATAGTTGTATAGTTCAGCTAAGTGGCATAAGATTTGAGTCACTAAGGAAAGGATGAGAATGATATTAAGAAGTTAAAGAAAAGGATTGATGACTATAGTGGGGTTGAAATAGTGATAAGAGGAACTATTGACTGAGGGAAATTCTAGTGATTTCCTATTAGAAAAGTAGTGGCAAGAGAGATTGGACATTATTAAGTCTGGGTTAGACAACTTCAAGAGTATTGGAGAATGGATGTCGGGTCATTTGGAGCAATTAGCATTATATTAGCTAGACTCACTGGGATTGTGGTCCTTATAGCTAAGCAAAAGGGGTCTTAATTGAGATATCTTAAGAGGAAGTTGTTAGTCCTTCTTGTTGGTGTTGAGTTTAAATTTTGTAACTAGGATGGTAAATCCTTAATATTGAGGCTAGTGTGATTGGACCGAGAGATGTTAGATTAAGAAGGGAAAGAATGAAAGTCGTGGTTAAGTATTTTATGCGGTTATAGATTTGAGCTCGAGGATATGAAATCTGGAGGGTAAGGTTGATATGCCTAAACATTTGATTTGTTTGGGAGACTATATCCTAGGATATTCGTGGTACATTTGCCCGATGTTTAAGGATAATTTTGATTTATGGTTGAGATGTTGTGGATTATTGGTCAGAGTTTGTATATTCCGTTTAATGAGAAATTGGAATGACTTTGATGGTTTAGTTAAATGGTGGGAAAGTATGTGTGCAATTAGTAGCACTTGGGTATAGAGCTAGGAAAGGTGATACACAAGTTATGTGAAAGTTTTGAGAGTAAGGTTCGTAGGTGGTTATACAACTTCGAAGTTGGTAAGAGTTGCACCTGTAAAATTGTGGTCTATGGTAGAGAGTTATTCGAATGTTGGAGAATTTTGTGAGAATACACGAAAGTGTTGTTCGAAACCTTGAGACGATTGACTCTATGAGCGAAGTGTGGGAAATAGCAGTGTCAACGAAATTTTCAAGGTAGTTCTTTCGGGAAGTTTCTATGGAAGAAGGTGTTTACTCATCATGGGATTAGAAAAGTGTTGTCAAGAGGTGATGATAACTTCGGATTTGGGTCGATATCACGTGGGTACCAAGCTAGTTTGGAGAGTGCTAATGTTGTATAACAGTCTCTAAGGAAGTTGTTCCTATAAAAATTGTTATGAGTTGGATTTGGGATTCAGAATAAACATTCTTGTGGTAACTCTATGGTAAGTCTTGTTGTTGTAAGGGAAAAAGAAAGTTGTGTCTAGCATTGTCATTCAAATCGTGTTGATGTGATTGGAGTGTGGTAGAAACCATAGAGGTGGGAATTGTTGACTGATAAGAATTGAGTCCATCATGGTTAGCGAAAGAGAGGTTACATAAAAGAGTAATAGTAACTCCTTAGTGTGAAATGAGGAGAAATTCATGATAGTGTGGTGAAAGCATGTGTTCTTTGATTTGGATTTTGGAAATATACGAGACTAGTGTGAAATTTTTCATTCTCGTGAATTGCGTACATGTTCATGTATTTTTTAGGATAGCCACATCCTAGAATGGGAGTTGTGGCATTGAGGGTGTAAGCAAATGGCCTATGTTTTGGGGCACAAATGGTGGTTAGATATGCATTGAGTGTGAACTTTCAAAGATTGGAAATTCCAAGTATCAAAGATTGGTAATTAGTTTTTGAAGGAAGAAGAGAGTAGGATATTCATTATCAAGAAAACTCTTTGAGTGAGGGTACCCTTTGGTGCAATACTAAAGGTAGCTATGATTTTGATTAAGGAAGACAATCTTTGTTTAGGGAATGTTGAGAGATTGAGAATATGTTGGAGGTTCCAAGTGATGTCTTGGGAAGTAAGCTAGTAGTTGTTTAGAAGTTTGGGAGTGGTATTGGATTTTGTGATCTTAATTTCGAGTACGAAATTTTCTAAGAGGGGAGAGTTGTAATACCCATTCCATATTATAGATTATTTTTAATAATAATTCTAAAAATGTTAGAATGCGAAGTGGAGTGAAGGAAGTTGTATAAGGGTATTTTTGTATTTTATAAATACGTAAATATATATAATGCCTTATTTATGAAAATAAGGAAGGAGGGTGGCATATAAGGGTAAATAGGAGAGTTAGTAGAGGGGTAAATAGGTAAATTAACCTAAAAACCCGATTTTAGGGATTTTTAGGAGTGTTTTGGATCAAACACATCAAAATGTGTTGTTCTTGAGGGAAAGAGAGGGAGAGCTCTATAGAGTGAGAAAGTGGAGGAAGATCAAGAAGGAGTTGGTGGCCTAGAGAGTTATTCTACACATGGATCAAACATCATGTAATTATCACTCTCCTTAAATCTTGTAATCAAATTCATAGAATCGAAGCCAAGATCTAGGTTTTTATAATTTTCGGATTTTTGGGTGTTCTTGAGAAAAATCTTCGATTAGAGGCTTTGTAGTGGTTTGTAGATCTTGTAATCGAAGTATGTTGGTGATAAGGATGTTCAGAACATTTTAGTATGAATGATTTTTGAGTTTGGAGGCAAAAAGATCGAGATTGGGATGATTTGAGAAGTAGGGGTTCGAAAAACATTTTTGAAAATTCGCCCTTGAAGAACGTCGACTGGTCGCGGTATTTTTGCCGACCGGTCGTGGCATGGCAGAGAGGCATTGACCGGTCGCGGTATTTTGGCCGACCGGTCATGGCATTTTAGTGGGGTCTCAACCGGTCGCGGTTTTTGGGGAGACCGGTCGTGGTTCACTAAAATCTAAAAATTTTTAAGAAAAGTTTTAAAATGTTTTGAAAGGGCATGTGGGTCCAATTAAAGACTCTAATCGTTGTTTAAAGATGGTTATCGATTCAGTTGATTCAATTTAATGCTTCATTATTTTATTGTCAAAACATAATTCATGTAGACTGAAATTTTTAATTGTTTTGACAGGGATATTGAGGAAGGCATTGAGTCCTTACTTAAGGACAAGGAAAGAGTTTGAACCAGGCAAGGATAAAGGTTTGATCAACGGCTCTAGTGAGTGTATGAATTTAGTATATTGAGAGTACTTTGCATGTATTTCAAAGTACATGTTCTTCTTAGTTAAATTGTTGAAGACTTTTATGCATGTTGATTGAATAGAATAGAGCGTGACCAATACTCTATGATACACACGGATATATATGTGAACGTATGGATGGAGCACCCGACTTTTGGATGATTGCTTACGCCCTTTATGTGTGAACACAATAAGGTAGTCCGAAGCGTAGGACTATAGTGCGCGTAGCATAATAAACTCGGTAAGTCCGAGGTCGAATTCCATAGGGAATCGTATGCTAAGACTTTGATTCGGTTCCAAATAGGGAATTTTAGAATGAATGGTTATAGGTGGCCAACCAATTTCAATTTGGGATTTGGTTTAAACTATTTTGAACTTTTGAAAA
>NMUG010012415.1:0-10370 GCA_002855965.1 Monotropa hypopitys
ACTATCCCTCCGGATCCGTTATACAATAGTACAGTCATATCTTTCATCCAAAAGATGGCAAGGAGATAGTTTTGCCCCTAGTGCGGTAACGAGCCAGAGTCAGCCTTCTGGGGCGATTTCGAAGCACTCCAGAGAGAGAATCAGGAACTTCAAATTACCAATCAGGCATTCCTTAGCCAACTCGTCCAAGCTCAAGCTCTCCCGCCGCAATCATTTTCCGGGAGCAGGGACACTTATCCCTACTCGTCTTCAAACCCGTCTCCAAGCCATGACGAGTCGTTCAATGCTCCCTCTCCGTATCAGAAACCTAGAAATTCTGGCCTATATGAATCTTCCCCTTACCATTCGATGCAAAATCAGCATCTCAGACCCCGTAAGGTCTCCCTCCCGGGGCCAGCAAGAGGTCCGTTACCGAACAGGAACTTCACCCTGTTGGCAATACCAATGGCCGAAGTGTTGTCCTTCCTAAGTTCTTCGGGGCACCTAAACCTCGTTCCGGCACGCCCTTTACCAAACCCTCTCCCCTGCAGTTTCGGATCGACCAGCAATGCGCCTTTCATTCCAACCAAATGGGCCATACCGTCGAAAACTGCAGGACCCTCAAACATAGTGTGCAAGACCTTATCGACTCGGGGATCATAACCTCGGTAGAGGCCGATGCACCCTCGGAGGCTACGACAGACTGTCCGAGTCTCCAAGACTTCCCGTCCATGGCTACGCCCAAAGAGGAACAGGGAGATCTTGAGGAGGATTTGCTTGAATGACCGGCATGTTATAAACCGCCGTCATCAACCCTCCATCACCAAAAACTGGACGGTCCGTCCGTTCTTCAGGCCTACGTCTCTGGTAAATCGCGGCAACTCATGCATACTTTTATTTTATGTTTCGTTTTCTATTATGGAATGTCAATAAATTGTACATTTGTATAATATATGTTCTGCTATCTTGTTACATCTGAATATCAAGAAAAAGTTTCATATATTCTGCGCATTGTCTTCTCTGTTAGGTCAATAATAATAATAATGAGCAAATCAAATTTTTCAAAACCGAACGTTCATCCTTTCAAACTAGAAAATGATCGAACAAAATTTAACACGTCGAGTGTACAAACGCAAAGGCAAATCAGATCAGGATCCGATCAGAAACAGACAGAACCACATTAAGGCTCCAAGCCCAAACCGATTCACTCGTAACCTATAGAACGGTTACCAAATACCCATAACAACTTCTACCGGGGCAACTCCGTCCCGGCTACAAAGCCATCTGTACTCTTGAATCTCGTCGCTCCATATCATGATGGAGTCCGCAACGGAAAATACAGAACAGGTCGAGGTCCGACATGAGCAGTTGACCTCCCCTAGACAGAAAAAGACTAGCAGCAGTCTATTATATACAATGCTATCAATGGAGAACCACAAAAGCTTCGACAACCATAAGTTCTTCAGCAAGGCAACTCGGTCTCAAAGCAGATTTTCTCCGCTCAAGAAGAAGCAAACACGGAAATCCTCTCCCAACTATCAAGGGCCCTCCATAGTGGCCAAAGTGCTATCAGGCGGAACTGCCATCCTCGAAGAAGCGGATAGTTTTGAGTTCCCCCCTTCAGACATGCACGAGATTTATCATTCCAAATTAGCAACAGATTTACAGATTTCTGATCAGATTTAAAATTTTCATAAAGACATCATCTTCTCACTAAAGATCCGATGCAATTTGAGTGAAGTAGCATTTCCACTCCTTCTTCTGAGGCTTCAACTATAATTTTCCCTTTCTCCTCTTATCTGAAAAAGAGCGATGCAAAAAAATATATATATATATATATATACTCGCATCATCACGACAATTCGATGATCAAAAGAAAATCGCTACCCCCTTACACAAATAAAAAGGGGATTCTACAAAAGATCTCTCATTCTTTTCTTTCTGAATTCTTCAGCCTCTCCTCCTAAACGGAAGTGCTTTCGTTCAAAAGTATCGGAACTTAGTCGAGAAGTATATGCCTTGGCAAAATTTAAAACCTTGATCAGTGTCAAAAAAAACTATCCGGCATAGTTAAAACCTAAGAAGGAAAACTATGGCAAAAATGGAAAAGCCCAGCATGGTTAAAACCCGAAAGGGGACCTTGGCAAAACAAATGGGATAAATCCGGTGGAAACTGTGGGCCCGGTGGTGCTGCTCTCTGCTGCTCCTGCCATCGCTGGAAGTCCTGAAATAGTCTCCAATTCTCCTCGTCTGAGATGGGCTGAGAAGTCTGGGCTCTGCGATCATCACCCCTTATCATCTGAAAGAATCGATCCTGCTCAGCGCCGATCGATCGTCCTCCTCTAACCTGGGTCATAGTGGTGAAGCGGCCAATGGATATACTCCGGAACCAAGCAGTGTAATCCCCCGTCCTCATGAACCTAGCTACGTCAAAATCTCCCATAATCGGAGACCAATCCTGCCCAAAAGTGGTAGTACGCGAGCACCTAGGGATCCGTACCTCTCCTGTCGTCTGGCGCCAACAGTGGTCGCCCATATATAGCTCCCAGGAGGTATAAGAAAAGAAAGTGCACTGCCGAGACAAAAGATATACCTCGTGTGCATAAGTCTCCCACTCAGTCATGAAATGAAACGGCTGCCAAGTGATGTCCTCTAGTGTGACAAGCTCCAACTTAGAGCGGAGTGTCACGAAATCCAGTAAATCTACAAAACGCATAGACGGACGCGGCCACATCAAGGCCCTCGGAACGAAATACTCTAGGCCAGTAGAACGGGGGCGCCCCACGCTCATATGCTCAAACGACCACCACAGAAGAAAGGGTAAAAACCCTAGCTGTGTCGGCGCCGGGCAACTAACTCTCCTCCGCATCGCCTGGAGGAACGAAGCAAATGTGAAAGACCCCCAATCAAAGAGGGCACCGTTTGGGAAATCTACTATCCCGACGTAAGCAATCGAAAACAAGGTGCCGTTGTTGCATAGAAAGCACGACACTAGAAGATACAAAGAGTAAACGACGCTGCCGCTGGAGCAACTCCAAGCCGTCGTACTCTAAGGCGTAGAAGAAATCGCCGCCTCTCACCACAGAACCCGGGATCCGTCTCCCGTTCAACTCATGAGGACGAATGCCCAGCACCCTCTCTACATCCATAGCGGTCCCCTCCGTCCTCTGGACAGGGTCCCCTCTAAACCTCAAACCTGTGATGACGGCCCACTCAAAGGAAGTAACGCCTAACTCACAGTCTCCCAAGTGCAATGTATTGGTCTCGCTGAACCAACGCTCGGCCAGGGCCCGAATCAGTGTATGCTTGGTGGAAATGGGGGGATGGTCAGAAAATCGCCAAATCCCTGCTCAATCAGAAAATTCCTATATACGGGGTGTGCATCATTGCACACCTCAACTGCCTGATACCATGCTCCGCGGAAAGTCCTCTCAGGTGGAACTGCCCGTGCATGTAAATACATCGAAGGATGCGATCGAAGATGCGTCAGAAGCGGTGTATCATGAATACTCAAGATGGCCTCTCGGAGCTCCTCGGGAACCATTGTCCCTCTCAACTGACACCCCACACCATCTGGGGAAAAAGCCTCATAATATCCAAACCTGGTCGCCTCCACAGGGCCAGCAGCCATCGCAAAGTTAAAATCATCAACGTCAAAGGGAAGCTCTTCCCCCTCTTCTTCCTCTGCCGGTATGGAAGGCCCAGTCTCGTCTGCAGGTCTAGAAGGTCCAGCCTCATCAGCAGGCTCCTTCCCCGATCTATGTCGAGAAGTCATCCTGCAAAGTAAAGGTGCAAATTATTAGAATCCTGCAAGTCAAGGGACTCAAGTAAAGGTAACAAATATTTGCAAATCCTACAGGTACAACCGTTCGGTAACTTCTTCCTATGATTATCGACGCGATTAAATTTTCCGCACCTATGGTAATATCTGCTTATGACTATAGGTTTGCACTTTCAGGGAACCTTAGTGGTATCTACCTATGGCCACAAATTTATATTTCAAACCTACAGTAATACCTGCTTAGGATTACGAGTTTGCATTTCAAAACCTACAGTAATATCCGCCTAGGACTACGGGTTTACATTTCAAAACTTTTATCGGCAACTACCTAGGGCCACGTACTCACGCATTCAAATATCCAGCTAGCATCTTGCTAAGGCTACGAGTTTTGCAGTATCAGACAACCCCAGTGTTATCTTTTTACAATCACTGGGGCAAATTATAAATTTACCAGTAATAGCAAACTTCCTAAGGCTATTACTTAGGTAACCCTGTTAAATTTTTACGTTCTAGTGTTATCTTTTTACGATCACTGGGGTAAATTTTGAATCTGCCAGTAGTAGCATCTTTCTATGGCTATTACTCAGGTAAATCCGTTAAAGTTTTAGAACCCGTTGTTATCTTTTTACGATCACTGGGGCAAATTTTGAATTTGCCAGTAGTAGCATCTTCCTATGGCTATTACTCAGGTAAATCCGTTAAAGGTTTAGAACCTAGTGTTATCTTTTTACGATCACTGGGGCAAATTTTGAATTTGCCAGTAGTAGCATCTTCCTATGGCTATTACTCAGGTAAGTCCGTTAAAGGTTTAGAGCCCGGTGTTATCTTTTTACGATCACTGGGACAAATTTTGAATTTGCCAGTAGTAGCATCTTCCTACGGCTATTACTCAGGTATAAGTTTTTAAAATCACCATCTTCGAAAGAAAATTTTCTCTGATATTTTCTAAAGCGGCATATTTGCCTACTGTGGCAAGACCGGCTTGGAATTTTTAATCTAAGAAATTTTTCTCTCGCAACTCTTAAATTGAAATGTTGACTTATTCGGATAGTGTCAGTTTCAAATGTTGAACTAAAATTTTACGGACAATTCTCAAAACGGCACACCTGCCTACTTAGGCAACACCAGTTGGGAATTCTAATCCAAGAAAATTTTCTTTAACAGTTTTGAACTGAAATGTTTGTTTATGCCGACACAATCCATTTGGAATGACGACCTAAATTATTTTCGAATAATTTCTAAAATGGCATGTCTTCCTACTTAGGCACGACCAGTTTTAGAGTATTGATCGAACTCCATTTGGTCTAATTTCCTTCAAAGAGTTTATCAGTTAGGGGTGACGACCTAAATTGTTTTCGAATGATTTCTAAAATGGCATGTATGCCTACTTAGGCAGGACTAGTTTTAGAGTATTGATCGAATTCCATTGGGTCTAATTTCCTTCAAAGAATTTGTCGGTTTAGAGTGATGATCTAAGTTATTTTCGAATAATTTCTAAAATGGCATGTCTGCCTACTTAGACAGGACCAGTTTTAGAATATTGATCGAACTCCACTTGGTCTGATTTCCCTTTAAAGAAAAACTTCAAGGCAACGTGACATCTATCTACGGTCATTGTGTTAAATTCAGAAATTTATTCTAGTGATAACTTCTATCGGTCACCCACTAAATCTTTTCAGAATACATTTTTTTCGCGACCACGATCGTCGACCTACGATGACTTCGGTAGTAATTTCCTACAACTAACTGTTAAGTCCCAAAATTTTTCAAAACGATATCTTTCTATCGGTCGTTTCTTAAATTTTCGAAAAATATTATCTTTGCGATCATAATCGCCAGTTTATAAGAATTTCGATATTAGTTTACTATACATTTATTGAGTTTCAAAAATTTTAATGACACCTTCCTACGGTCATTTTTAAAAAAAATGTTTTTACAACATCTAATTTCATAACTTTTAAATCCTAGCGGCGCAATCTCACTAACGATCGCCCTAGCCGAATTTAAAGTAACATTTTCATAATCATATCGTCAAACTCAGTTCGAAAAATTTTCTAAACGGATAGCGTGACTGCTACGATACAGACGTTTCATGTTCAACAGAAATCAAACTAAAAAACGTTTCGACTAACTTGCGTATTTCCTAGCACAGGTATTCCGAATATACTGAACAAAGGAAAGAAAAGGAGTCAGATGCTTACTTGTATTGTCAGAACAGGGTCCGTCGGGAGTAGACTGATCGAGAGATCGAGCGCTGGGACGTCATCTGAGCAATCCGAGTGGAAGCAAAAATCTTCCCAGAGCTTTGAAGGGTGATACAAACTTTCAGAATGCAGTGAGGCTAGCAGCCTCCGCTGTTCCTTAAGTAAGCCTAATGTCGCAACTATAGTTGCGACACTGATCAAAAAAATAAATGCAGTCAGCCTCGAGCCACGCGCCCAGCTGGCACCCCAAGGGTCAAGTTTTGTCATTTTCTGCAGGGAATCAGAACAGCCCCGAACGCGATCAGATCAGTCCGAACCACGACTTCGACGAGCCAGATCCGTGTCATCGACAACTCAGAAAATTTTTCCGATTCCACCAGCAGATGTCAAATTCCTCAGAGGAGTCGAGAAAAATCAGAAATAAAAGCCGTGACTCAAAATTTCACACATCAATTTCTTTGTCTACCATTGCTGTGCAAGGTACACAAAGAGGGGCAACTGTTGATACCCAAATGTTGACTCATCCTCCAACTTATTCAGAAATCTGCAAAAATATCTTTTCAGAAACTAACGTGCACATCCGGGTTGTTCGGACTCTTCGCGAGCAACACCGACGGTATCTAAAAATTTCAGTAACAATGGACCGGCAGTGATTCAATGTTGAGGAACATTTACCTGTCGCGGAATTTAAAACTGACGCTCTGGTCGAGACAAATTTCTGACGGACGGCACCAAAACTGCATCCGAACAGGCAGAATATCTGGAAACGAGCAAAAACCCGCATGCATAGTCAAAATCCCATTGTTAGACATCATATTGACAGTGAATCAGTTCTCGAGAAGCAAGTACAAAAATTGAATCCGTCCGATCAAAATCCGGGATTTAATTAAGCATGAACGTCAGTCCATTCGGTTTTCCCCGTAGCTGACCAATAGTCTCGGAAATCAGTGAACAAATTTTGCACGGACCTTATCTTTAAAGTCTGACATTTCCTACGGAACATATTTTCCAGAAGCCGAGCAGTCCAGAAGGTGCAACCCGCGCTTCTCACTTTATTTAGAGCGGCAGAGCCGTATTTCAGAGATTTTCCGGGAAGTGTCCGAATCAAGCCCGAGATATTTTCTATATTCCTGATCCAACTCAACGATCACGAATATCAAATTTAAATTGTCAAAGTCAGAGTTCGTCAAGGGGCCGGCCAAGCGCAAACAGAAGCTTCGGACCAAGATTCAGAACTCCGGGATACTTTTGCAATTTTTAGATATTTTATTTAATTTTTATTTAATTTTCCTAAGTGAATAATGTCAAAACCGACTTAGAAAGCTTCCAAAATATCCCAGCCACCTCACATGCCACGTGGCAGCCCATTGGGCTGAGGAGTCATAATGTTGCAACTATAGTTGCGACATTACTCCAATAAATAGGCGACATCTCCCTCCAACAAAAAGACCCCCAATTCTCACAACTTGTAACTTCCAAGACCCATTTCACTCCCAAAAATCTGACTACCTCTCAACCCTAATCCGTTTTTCCTGCATCTTTGCAAAGTATCCGAACCCCTGTTTATTTTACACGGTAAATTGCCGTTTTGTCTCGATTATTCTTCGGAGACTCTTGGTAGTCTTCTAATCTATAGTTTGGCATTAGTCATTCGGCCGCATCCGATACTATGCCTTACTATATTTTAAAGAAGCTATCTTTAGAAGTTGTCTCCCGGAATTGTACAGATATAGCAATACAATTTGCTTTTATTTGTTAAATACTTGTCTTTACTGCTTTAAAACCCATATATGTTAAAGAATTCGTTATTTTATGCCTTTCTCCTCGTTAGAATTCGGCACATACTTGGCTATGACGGCTCCGCTGTCGCAAATGAGAAGAACATAAAGTCGTCTTCGCCTTAAAATATCTGCCGTCTAGCTCGGAATATATCCAGCTCGGTTATATATAATATCTTATTAATTATTGCCGTCTAGCTCGGAATATATCCAGCTCGGTTATATATATACTTGTCGTCTAGCTCGGACTATATCCAGCTCGGTTTATATATACGATATCTTATACCCCTGTCCATGCATATACATATATTCTATCTCTCTTTAGCGATTCACATTCGCTTTCTCCAAAACACTTTCAAACAAAATTAAAATTCCTATATCCGTACTCTAGAGTGAAAGCTTGCAGTAGCTACTAGACTCGGATTAAAGGAATGCCTTGTGACTCGTCCTCGTCCGGAGCACTCGATATTCTGTGGGATTTTTCACACTTAATGAAAATAACTCCCCTCCCCGTTTTTCACACTTAAGCAGTTTTGTTTTTCTTCCTTCTGCTGTACGAGCCGGTACACCGGGCGGTATACCGGTGTCGTACCGGTCTCATACCGGTTAGGTGTTTGGCCTCCAAATCATAAAATCTCGATCTGTTTTCTTAT
Source organism: Monotropa hypopitys (assembly GCA_002855965.1). Taxonomy (NCBI): domain Eukaryota; kingdom Viridiplantae; phylum Streptophyta; class Magnoliopsida; order Ericales; family Ericaceae; genus Monotropa; species Monotropa hypopitys. Next base: position 8,396 of record NMUG010012415.1, read on the forward strand.
GATTCGTGTAGAGCACATCTAATAGAACATATTTCATGCATTATGTTTCTGAAAATAATGTCATTTAGTTAATGAAATCGTCATTGGAAAATTGGGAAGAATCTGGGAAAATCTGTGAAAATTCTAAAGGACCGGCATGCCGGGCGGTATGCCGCATGGCATACCGGGTTCATACCGGTCAGTGTATTTTTTTGAGAAAAATTATATTTGTTTAAAAATAAGTTTTGGGAAATTATATTAATCTTGAAATTCTGTAAAATTCTGAAAAAACAATCAGATTGTGTAATTGTTTAATTTTCATCTTCAATTATCAGTATTGGGATATCTGTGATGTGGAGAATCTGATTTATTATCTGTGTTTTCAGGGGATTCTTCTAGGTGGCATAATCTAGCCACATCCAATTCCAAGAAACCAATCTAAGATCCGACAGTGAGTGTGCTAGTTTACTTTTAGTTCTGTGGATTTTATTGTTTTCTATTAGTAGTTTTCCGTTAATATTGTATCTGTTTAGTTGTACATGAACACCTAGTATCATGCTAGGATTGTACGAGTCACTTGCTGTATTTCTGAAAATTTTGGTAATCTGATGATCCTATTAAATCTGATAATTCTGAACGATCTGATATCCTGATACTTAAAAAGGTTAAATAGATTCTAACATTCTGATATTTCTGCGGCCCCTTCGTGAGGCGTTAGTTGCGGCCCCTTCGTGAGGCGTTAGTTGTGGCCCCTTCGTGAGGCGATATTTGTGCCCATTAGCCTTCAAGGCCAGTGAGGCGTGTTTTCTGGACATTTCAATGTCATTACTTGTTGGATATTCTGTACAAGAATCTGTACTAACATAAAAAGTAAAACATACATATGTGGTAAAAGTCTGTAGAAACGTACGTTAGGGTTCACATGTTACCTCTGTACTTAGATTATTTTCTGCTGTGCTCTGGCACGTTCTGTTGATAGATCTCTGTTATTATATTCAGCCTGTTTAGTATAACTTGTTCGGTTTCGTTTCAGTTTCTAATATCTGCACCTGTTTCAGTTTATTTTTATTTGACACAGTACTTCTAGTAAGCTAACACATTCCTGCACTTTGTATATGTATGGGCATTGGTCGAAGTGCAGATTCTAATTAGCTGAGTAGTCTGGTCCACTACTTTGGAGTTAGCAGGAGGAGTTTTGGTAGCTGCGCAGTCTGTTTCCAGTGGTTCTGGTTGTTTATTTTAGTTGTTTGGTAGAGTCTGTTTTCTGTTAGTAGCAGAGTCTGTTCTGTTACCTAGTGGTTACATCTGTTTTTGTTGGAGACTAGATCAGCGTGTTTGCTGAGTTTTGTTTTTATTTCTGTTTGCCAGTACTTTGGATATTTATGCAGTTATTATTTATTTCAGTCATGCATTTAATTTAGAATATCTGTCTAGATCTGTTTTCTCTGTTCTCTCTGTTTGTTCTATCTCTTTCTGTTTGGTTATCTATTTTTGTCTTTTCTATTTTTAGTAACGTTGCCGGGTCCGCTGGATCATTAAATTGGTCCCTGCGGGACGGGGCATTACAGCTTGGTATCAAAGCATAGGTTTATAGATTCTCGGAGTATGGATGGATAGAGTTGAGAATTAAGTACGACTAATGATTACCCTTAGGTCTGATTAGAAGATCGCCTAGCTAACGTATCTTCTCGTCAAAAGTTTGGGAGAATCTGCGGTAATACATAGTTACTCTAAGGGATTTCTGTAGAGTTGTAGTGGACCGTAAGATGTTAGTGTGTCGCATGCATTCATGGACTAACGCTAACGGTTTTATCAAACAGTTGTTTGTGATGGTTGTTTGTGATTAAAGTTCAGGAAAATTAGTATGGATCCGAATGCTGAAGGACAGTCCAGTGCTGGGGAAGTGAATCAGCCACAGGTTCCAGGGGTACAGAGAGCAGAGGGGGACATGGATCATTTGGTTGCAGCTCTGACAAATTTTGCAAATTACCAAGCA
>NMUG010012416.1:0-10370 GCA_002855965.1 Monotropa hypopitys
GGAATTCTAAGATATATAGAATCAGGAATTTGGAACCGCCGACGTATCACCGCCAAGGCGTCAGAATCCAGAATGGAAGGATGAGAAAGAGTAGAACAATTAAATTTTGGCCTAGGATACAGAGCCACCAACGACTGTCCTGAAGGCTCCGCCGTTTCATTTCCCGGAAGGGAAGGACCCATTATTGCTAAAACCCCAGTGCCACGACCCATAAGGGGCACTTCTTCGTCCGTATTCTCACTAACAGTTGCGTTATGCTCTAGGTCAAACATGCTTCTAGGATAACAAATACAAAGGGAACACGAGAAGGAGAAGGGACGTACCTACGAGGCAAATGAGAGATGCTTGACAGGTCTTGGAGGGAAAACCCCGATGAAACTCATGTAGAGAACGGTGGGGGAAGTGTATGCATCTCTTACGAGCAGAGTAATCGATGCAAGATCTCCACCGCCCTCCTGTCTCTAGATGAATGGTTTAAAGCTGGCCATGTGGCAGGGGAGCGACGTTTCACATCTCACATTTAATGCTCGCGGATACCCAAAAGCGGCAGCACGACGATAATAGTGTTTTTACAAAAATAGGCTTATGCCTATGCTGGTGAAAATATGGGAGTAGCTAATAGGTGGTGTTGAGCTAAGAGCTCAGCGCCACAGACTTAACCTTAGGTCAGCCCTGAGACCATTACCGTACTGACCTTACCGAAAGGACCTCAACTCAGAACTTTGGTTGGCCGTAAGACCTTATTAATTAGAATCGTTGTAATTGGCCCACATCTGTAGGCGTAGATTAATTCTTTCCCGCCTATTCTTTATTTAAAACAGGGATCCCACGAGATTTGGTACCAGAATGGCGTGATAGACGCCGAGAATAGTGGGAGCGTGGAAAACGGTTATGGAAAAGTTGCGAATTGCTACAAGTGCTTTCCATATATGTAGGAGACATATATATCTTCCAATGGAGGAGAGGTAAAGGATACGAAATACTTTGGCACTCACTTTCTTTCTCTCTAAAATCTCTTTCCTTTTCATAAATCTATGCTAACTTAAGTATCGAAGGATCTTTGGGCAGGCATCACACCAGTGTCAAGATTATCCTTGCAGGACTTGAAGACAAGAGCAGGAGGGGTGCAACCAAGAATCGCGTCATCATGGATAATTGTAAATATTTTATTTAATTTCACTTAAAAGTTAAAACTAAAACTTATAAATTACTTGATGAATTCCTTACATCTATCCAATTATGTTCATTTTCTAGGAGTAACTTTAAAAATTATTTTAAATTTTCTCAAACACTAAGAATTATTCATGTGGGGACTAGATGTGTCCACGCCATTTCGGAGGAATCCATATAAAGATGGCAACGGGGCAGATCGGATCCGAATACTACTATATCCGTCTTTGTTCTCCGAATCTAATATATGTCCTCATTCCCGTCCTGTTTTCCAAACAAGATTTTTTTTACCCCTCCATCTCCATCCCGAATGGGAATCGGGGATCCAAATAGAGATTCGGATATCGAAATATTTTTTTTTTGGGTGGAAAAAATAAAAAAATCAAAACAAAAATTGCCATATTATAACTTTATAAACTCCAGAGTGTAAACATACATAAATCTACACAAATGTCTTTACTAAGAGTTCAACACATGCATACAACAAGTTTATACAAGTGAAATAATAGTATTAGTTGTAAAAAAATTAACCTTAGTAACTGAAAAATTCTTATATTTAAAATAGACACCAGCATAATAAATCTACAATCCTACTTCAAAACAATATTACTAGAATATTATATTATATATAATATATGTAGGTTAAATTATAAGATTGTGAGTTATGGGTATTGAGGATGATTTGAGGAGCGGAGATAATTTGGAAAACGAGAAAAATTCGGGAACGGATATATGCAATTTCATTCATGCCTCATCTTCAAATTATTTTAAAACATATTCTCAAATCCGTCGTATTCCCTAGAAAATCTCCAAATCACTAATCTACTCAGAGCGGGGAACAGATTTGATTCGAACGGACCGAACAAGATGTTAATCCTTAGACCCATAGCAATTTTGGTTAGAGTAATCTTGTCATTTTTTTGACAGAATATGAGAATAACACTATGGCCAGCTAAAAAATGAATTTTGACAGCCCAATTTAAACAGCAACAGGTGGACCTGCCCTATAACTGAAAATTCCAACGTAATAGTAAGGGAACAAAGGGTGTTTTCTTGTTCACGGGTAGCCAATGCCCTCTATAGGGATGAATGAAATGAGAAAGATTCCGGTTGGAGAATTTGTTGGAGTCACGGCCTCTGGAAAGTGACAAATTAATGAGAGACGGGGCACATGGAATGGAGAAGCATTTCTGACTCCCATTACAGAGCTGGGTTGGTAACAATAATGGTGTTTCCCATCCCATGTGTCTTACTGCAAGGTTCGTTGAAGAAGTGAGTTTTCACATGACAGGTTAGGTGGTGTGGGATTTGTTGTGGTGGAGAACGCACAAATCAATCAATGCATGAATTGTAATTAAGAAAAGAAAAAAAATAATCGAAGTACATATAAATTTATGCACTTATCAATATCATAGTGATAAATATAAAGAACAGGTTGCAATCACTCACCAACTCCAAGAACAAAATTCTAGCCAACGCTCAGGATCTGAATAAAAAGTGTATCTTACACACCTTAATCAAATAATGAACAAAAGAACATTATATCATCACAACTTCAAAAAATTCTAAAATCAACAAAAAAATAGGTTTATATCACGCTGGCACGATGCTAGTGTGCCCCGCAAGTGTCCGAAGGGCAAAATGTCATCCAGGATTTTCAAACCATTTTTAGGATACAAAATACATTTATTTTTAAAATCATAACAAAAACATACAACTATGGGACATGAATGATCATACACACACTCCAAAATCCTTTTCAAAGAGACTTGTTTCAATAAATTTAGATCACATGCAAATCTTCCAAATGGAATAACAAGAACAAGCCATAATAAGGAAAAGAATGGAAAACAACAATAAATGATGCAATAAGGATGAAGCGTAACTCACACAAGGATGTAGAAGAAATGAGCATGAACCTCCACCAAAATCCAACAAGCTACCAAGATATGCAACCCTGCATAACACTGAAAAATAGAAGGTCTAAGTCATAACGACTCAGTAAACAAACATATATCCAAGGATGTATGTAATTGTGGTGATATGTGCAAGTGGCAGTGAAAACCTACAATGCAAATCAAAGGATGCCATCTTACAATGCCCACACAACCCACAATTCTACTCAACCTGTCATCCCAAATGCATTGGACTCCATAGCCCACTCATCCCCACTATCAACTCCAAGAATGACAAACTCCCCCACAATATCATGGATCACTCACAAGCCATATCATTCTCCTTACTCTTATACATCTCAAACTCAAGACTAACTCACATAACTAGAACCCAATGTCACGAATTGACCTCCAACTCTAATCTCACACGACTAAGGTTCTAGCCAACAATTATCCAACACTCACTAGGCAATATGGAATCAAGACTACGACTTAGCCTTGAGCCTTCCTTGTGACCAATGAGGCTATCCAATGCTTAAAACATCTCAACTCGCTAACTAAAGCTACGAATTAGCTTTGACTAACCTCAAGCCCACCAACCTTATTTCCAAACATTCCATTATATGCACACACGCACACACACACACATATATATATATATATATTGGTGGTTTTTATCTTGAATGATTAAGTTGGTTCAATTCCCTACATGGAATCATTTTTAGAAAAAGGTCACATGCAATTTGAACCGCCTCAATGAATTCAAGGACCGGGCCTACAATCAAGCGTGGACTAGTTTTGGGGTTGCCTTAACGAATTCAAGGATCAACAAAGAAAATCATCAAACCGGGAATTGATTTATAGTTGCCTCAACAAATTCAAGAACCGAATCACTCACGAGTGAACCATAAATTAATTCAGGTTGTCTCAATGAATTCAAGAACCAACCTCACAAACGAATGACCACAAATTGGCCCAGGGACTACGAATTGATCCCCTTCTCATATCTTACCACATCCACACCTTGTTGTTGATTGAGTTGATTGATGAATTCAATCCATGGGAATGAATTTCCCAAACAAGTGATGTATTCACTTTCTAGGGTTGAATTCCCTTCCAAGCATGACGAATTCACACATTATCATCAGTTTTTATATATAGTTGATTGATGAATTCAATCCATGGGAACGAATTTTCCAAACAGTGATGAATTCACTTTCTAGGGACGAATTCCCTTCCAAGTGTAACGAATTCACACATTATCATTTCAAATCACATTTAGTAGTTTTCCCACCCAAGCATGAATACATTATATAGGGATGATTTCCCAACCAATTGTAATGAATTCACACTCCTAGATCTCTTCTACAAACACTTAGGCATTTCTATGAATACTTGGCATGTGTATAAGCACTAGTTTTTCTATTCAACTAGGAATGACTCTCTAACCATCCACATCATTCCATCTTTCTCTAGGCCACTCACAAGGGCCTTTATACATACAAGACCACCACAATATGAACCCTAGGCCAACAACCCTAAGGCACCATGTCACAATCAAACTCTAACACAAGAAATACAAGAATGTTTGTTCTAAACCTCTAGGACACCCCAAGTACCCACACCACTACAAGATGGGTCAACACACATTACAGGATGCCACAAGTTTAGGTTTTATTTGAAAACCATTCTTGAAAATCTTAAAGGCTTGAGTTTTAGATAAAATATAGATTTTTTTCTAGAAATCATTGTTGGTTGTTTAACACAAGAACATACACACGAGGGAGATAAATATTTAACTTTAGGAAGAAAGAGAGAATTCCAAACCCTAGATGGGGGTCCTTAACAAGGCCCTGTACTATACCTACCGATGTGTAGCCCTTGACGAGCTCTTCAACATTGATGAAAGCCAGATCTCCAAACTCCGGGTGGGTTTCTCTAGATCTAGGGGAGAAGATGAGAGTTTGAGAGAGAGAGAGAGAGAGAGAGAGATTTAGAGATATATGGAGAAAGTAAAAAGAGAGAGAAGAGAGAGAGAAGAAAGAAGAATAAAAATAAGGGCTTCTTCCCTCCTACACTCATATACAATATATATATATACTTCTAAGGAAAGGACCAAAAGCACTTCATTAAGCTATCAAATAGCCCAGGAATGTTTACATATCGATATGTGTCCAAGACACATATCGATATGTGACACCACTTATCTAACCACACGAGGAACAACACTAGACACATATAGATATATGAACATGGCATATATCAATATATGACCCCACTGTTGCCATTACACACGAGGAACACATATCGCATATCGAAATGTCTCAAAAGGACATATATCGATATGTAAAATCATACAGCGAGATGACAAACTCGCATATCGATACGCACATTACCAGAAAATCTATCCTACAATTTCCAGAAAACCAAGAACAAACTCACAAACCCATCTCAAGACACATTTCGATATGTGTCTACTTAACACATATCGAAATGCCAAGCCTCAGACGATCCCAACCAATACACGTATTCCTGGAACTAGAGGCCTCCATTTCCAAAAATCCAAAAACTCTGGATCCTCCATCTTCCTCATCTCCCGCAAACTTTTCACCCATTTCCAAAAAAGCATGCATTCAACCTTATCACTTCTTCCTTCAACTTTTAGAAAAGCCAAACTCAAACTCTCTCCTTCCTTCTTCAATTTTCGGAAATCCAAAGGGGGTTTCCCTCATTTTCTAAAACAATTTCTGGAAAGCTAGAATCTAGACCAACCTCCCCAATTTCCAAAAATCTAGGCCAACCCCCACAACCTACACTCCCTCAATCCTCTCCCGGAAATGCAACATTGTATTTCCTCAACTCTTCTTCAACTTCTAGAAATGCAGCAAGCCAAACATATTTCTAATTTCTACAAAAATGTCTCCCAATCACAAATTGTCACGCCCAGATTTTCAAACCATTTTTTGAAATATAAAAATATGACAACATTGGACAAGTACTAAAACTCCTACCCAATTCAAAGTGGAGAAAATAAAGGGGAATGGGGATACAAGCACACAAGCAAGCAAATGAAGTTTAAAAGGGAGTAAGACAAGTCCAAAAATAATAACAGTCTGGGTACATGAATTTTAAAGAAATATAAAACTCACAAAACTAGAATACCGATGATCAAGTCAAGCAAGCTCCAATGCAAAGATGATGGCATCCAGAATCTTCCTCTAGGCATGGGAATCCGTAGAAAGATCCATAGAAAGTAATTTCAAGGAATTATACTTAGATGTAATTTTCTCAAAGTTTTCTAACAATGAATCATATTTATCATGTCAGTCATTTTCAGAAAACAACATAAAATCATAATTATTATTAGCCATTAAGCAAAGGTTAGTCACCTCGCCATTATTACCACTAGAATCGGAAGATTCATCATCTATGGCTAAGGTCATTAATTTATTTAATACCTTCTTTTGAATAGGGCAATGGGACTTAAGATGTCCTTGCTTCGTGCACCTATAAAAAAAATATGTGGAATTTTATCTTTACCATTTTTTTGTATTCAAATATTTTTTAACTTCTTTGTGATGGTGGTTGTAGTAGCCGGACCCTATCTTGGGAGAGCTGGATCCATCACAGCAAGGCATGCACAGGCAATCCAACTCCGGACTCAAAGCCCCATACAACATCCCGGGTTGTCAGCCTTACGGCCCTCCGACAAACATTCTTCCATACCCGAAGGTCTGGACCGGTGGTCTAACAAGCCTCTTTCGATGAACACTACAAAACTTCTGAGGGAGACAACCTGAGCTTAGACCTTACAACACACTAAGTGTCTCTGGACAAAACAGGGCTTGTCAATCAAGTGATCCCCAGACCTCCGGCTACCACGCTGGTCGGTAGAGCATCATGTGTGTTCCTTGTAGCAAGGACACATCTCCTGGCTGATCGGCTATTTAGCGGAGGGTCCACCTGTCGGCAGTAACCCAGAACAAAGCACCCCGAACGACCGCTATTGGTTCCCCCATCCGTACGACTGACCCGGCCCACCGACCACACCGGCCCAATTGTCCTAACATATGCAACAATCAAGGTTGACGTCACACAAGAGAGCCCGTGACGCGCGCCCCACGCGCCAATCTTGGGCCCCAAGTCCACCTCCCCTTATAGATACCCTTCCGAGGTACTGTTCAAGGGATATTCCTATAATCCCGGCTCTCCCTCAGAAAGATACTAACTTAAGCTTCGGAGGCCCCATCGGTCACTGTCGACTGGTGGGCACTAACCCTTATTTTGCAGGAGCCAAACAGGTGGACCCCTTTTTATTCTTATAGGAAACCCACACAAGGCTCCAGATCAATTGTCGATCGCATAGTAGGCGAAGGATTGGTCGTAGCCCAAAAGGTCAAAGGAGGAATAGCCATCACAATTGGCGACTCTGCTGAGGATAAGACTACAATTGTCACCAGATTTTTGGTGGCCCTTTCTATATTTTTCTGGGGCAATCTGATCCATGGGAACTGAAGTTCCTCCCTCGGCAAGGGACACTGAGTTTCCTAGAATTCCTCCTCTACCCTTGCCAGAAATCATTCTACATCTATCCATTGGAATGCTTGACCCACCCCCTGGCCACCCCCTGGCCGGATCTAGTTCTGATATGGTCTCCATCGTGGACAGGATGATGAGGGAGAAGAACATAGAGATTTCCCTCCTCAAAGAGCAGGTTGCCAAGCTCACCCAACTTCCCCCACGAGTAGCCCCTGCAACATCACACTCTAGAGAGAGAATCCGGTATAGGCCCGGGAAGGAGAAGGTTGGGACAGAGCCCCTGCAGTGGTCAGTCAGAGAGCATGTGGTGGACCCTGAGCTGCAAGCACACGAAGAGACAACTCCAAGTGCTCAATACTTGGAAGCGTCGGATGGTAATATATACATATATAATCATGGAGTCTTTGTCTCGGTCTGGGCAGAGCGGCACGATTATCCTAGCGAGGTCCATCAGAGCCCCGAAAGGCAACACCGACATAGTCACCGGTACCACACTTCCTTCTTGCCTCGCAGGAACGACAGAGTAGAGTGCCGCCAACACAAACAAAGTCAGTCTCTTGAGCACCAACCAGAAAATGCCCTCCAGAGCATGGATGCAAGGCTTGGATAGCTCAACGCCACACCTTATTCCAGGACGATCGAGTCGGCAACAATCCCCCCTGGGTTTTATTTGCCCAAATTTTCCAGGTACGACCAAAAACCTGATGCTTATACACATCTCATCTATTTTCAAAAGGTCATGTCCCTATACACGACCGATGAGGCCATCATGTGTAAAGTCTTCCCAACAAGATTGGGGACCCTGGGCTCCCTTTGGTTCAATAAGCTCTAAACAAGATCTATCCGGAGCTTCAGGGACCTTGATTAGGCATTCTTTGCTTATTTTGTCACTAGAACAACCCTGCGAAAGGACATTGACATCCTTATTAGCCTCCGGAAATGCTAGGGAAAATCCATCTAGCAATATGCCAACCGATACTCGGAACCATACAATGAGATCCAGGACTACGATCAGGGCATCGCAGCCACTTCTTTCAAGATGGGTCCTAAAACTGACAGTTTGATCTTCCGACAGCTCGTGATCAACCCTCTAGAGGATATGAATGATCTTTTGCAGAGAATAGATAAATTCTGCTAGTTGGAGGATCTTCTAGCCTACTGTGCAGCCTATTGCCCAGTCAGCCGATCACTCCCATTTTCCAGACCTGCTCCTCATCGACAGATCAATCTTGTAAAAACTGGAGAGGTTCGAAGGCCAATACCAGAGGACTATGTGGCCGAGGTGACTGTCTTTACTGAGCCAACTTACATAGTCCTCAAACAAATCCAAGACATGCCCTTCTACAGGCATCCGGATCAGAAGATGGGAACCGAGGGCAATGACAATGGCCGAGCATTTTGCACTTATCACAAGGAGAAGGGGCACTACACCAACTCCTGTCAACCATTCAAAGCTTACATGGAGCTCCTAGTCCATCAAGGCCATCTTAATCAATGGATCGATAGGCAAAAGACTCAGGAAGCAGCGCGATAGCCCAGGCCACCTGCAGGAGCTGAGGAAAATGTCCCCCTCATTCCATAGCGGCCACCTGGGTCTCCAGAAACGTTTTTTTTTGCAAAGAAAGATAGCATGTGATTGGGTTCTCTTTATATACTTGCTTTCCCTACGGCTTTCATCATACAAAAAATATTTGATGTCATCTGTATTCCTCTTTTTATCTTAAACCTTGGCAGGTATAAGGGATGTCCCCCAAAGAAAGTCAGGGATCGACACAAGGCAATTCCCATCCGTCATAAATAGAAGACCAACCTATTCAGGAGAACCATCAAACAAAGTCCGGCATATCTCGGCAAAGCGTGGCTCCGATAGGCACCGCTTCGTGCATTGATTATAACTTGTCATCCACCCAAACAAAGCGTGACTCCGGAAGGTGCCCCTTTGTGCATTGATTATAACCTGCTGTCCACCCAAACAAAGTCTGGCATCTCCTGAAATAATGTGGCTCTGGTAGGTGCCGCTTCGTGTGTTGATTATAACCTACCGTCTACCCAAACAAAGTCCAGTGTCTCCTAGAAAAACGTGGCTCCACAGGCACCACTTCGTGCATTGATTATAAGATGTCGTCCACCCAAACAAAACATGGCTCCAACAGGCGCTACTTCGTGCATTGATTATAACCTACCATCCACCCAAATAAAGTCCGGCGTCTTCCGGTAAAACATGGCTCTGACAGGAGCCGCTTCGTGCGTTGATTATAACCCGTCATCCACTCAAACAAAATGTGGCTCCGGTAGGCAACGCTTCGTGCATTGATTATAACCTGTCATACACCCAAACAAAGTCTAGTGTCTCCCGACAAAACATGGCTCTGACAGGCGCCACTTCATTTGTTGATTATAACCTGTATCCACCCAAACAAAACATGGATCCGACAAGCGCCGTTTCGTGCGTTGATTATAACATATCATCCACCCAAAACAAGACGTGGCTCTGGAAGGTGCCACTTTGTACGTTGATTATAACCTGCCATCCACCGAAACAAAGTTCGGCGTCTCCCGGTACATGTTAGGTCAATCGAATTGTCTTGAACTGTTCTCGTCAGACATACTCCGGACCGATATTACTAACAGAGGCATCTTATTATTTGCATACTCCTTGGGATCTATCCCTTCATATTTCTATCGACTATTGAGGGAACTATTTTCGTTCGGCATACTCTGGACCGTTATTAGTGACGGAGGCATCTTATTATATGCGGACGCCTA
>NMUG010012417.1:0-10369 GCA_002855965.1 Monotropa hypopitys
TTATTCGTTCAGAGTATATTCAAAGTTTGAGGACAAACTTTATATAAGTTGGAGAAATTGTAAAATCCGCAAATTTAAGATTTAAAATTTAATCTTAAAAGTGATTTAATTTAATAATTAAGGGAAGGAAATTAATTAAGAGCTTCTAATTAGTGAAATTAAATTTTAAAAATTTGTATTAAGTTCAGTTTAATAAACGAAAATTAATGGCGAGTTTTGGGAATTTTCTGAAATGTAAAACGAATTTTAGAAATTTAAGAAGTTAAAAGAATTATCGTTTCTGATTAAATACCATCGTATTTATGGTACGCTTTGTTGCGTTGTATTGTAATCTAAAAGGTTATTCAAATTCTTTTATAATTCTATTCTTATCCAAAATATAATAAACAAAACATAAAATAAAAGTAAAAAGAAATTAAAATCAAATAGAGAAAGAAAAGAGAGAACAAAGAGGAATCGACAGAAAGGGGGAAGAGAGGAAGAAGAAGGAAGAAAGGGGAAAAAGGGTCCGGCGATCCGGCCATCCAACGAACGAACCAACTATGCCACTATGGTAAGAAATCAACCACGAATCTATCGACATATAATTCGTATATCAAAACTTAGAAAACGTATTCGAATCGAGGATTTTAAGATTTCTAAAGAATTTCCGAATCAAAGGATCGTAAGACGTTTTTAATGCAATTCAAAGTTTAACTAAGTCAAATTCATGTTTTAGAAGTCAATTCAACCATTCGAAATCTTAGAAAATATGTTTCGGGGGTCAAATCCAAGACCCTGAGATCGTACATCGAATTCTGTACCCGACCGACAGCTAGACAGGTAGAAGCACCGGCGGAAATTATAAAGATTTGAGTACAATAAGATAGGAAATATAATTCTGAGGATTGTTTTAATTTAGATATTCCCTATTTCTGTTATTCAGGTCTTTCGGATTAAAGCTCGATATTCAAATAAGTGACTATGCACATAAATATACGGATTTTCTGGTATGTTTCCTAAAAGTTATCCCTGTCTTCCGTGGGATTATTTAGTAAATATTTTATTTATTCCATGGGCTGTCACGCCCCGGATTTTCAAACCATTTTTTTAAATACAGTTTAAATGATAAACAGGGGATACAACTACTTGCTATCCAGATACATTCAGTTGAGTTTCTCATTACATCACGGTACAGTACAAAGTAGAAGTACTACAAAGTAGAGAGCGGAAGAGAAGTGCAAGTACAAGGTAAAGGAACTACAACTGAAAATACTATAACTGAAAGGTAAAGTACAACTGAAACTGAAAGACTACCACTGAAAACTGGAACAGCTAAGCCCGAGAAAATTCAGCAGCTGACTCCAACTCCAAGTCCGACTAGTCCTCCAACACAGACTAGAAAAAGGAAAAGAAAGAGGATCTGAGCAAACAACAGCTCAGTGAGAAAACCCCTAACTAATACCAAGCATGCACGTGCGGTGCGTTCCTACGTATCCACAAGTAAACGTACAGAAACAGTAAAGAAGCTAAGTGTACGTAGTGTAAGTCTAACACAAGATAACAAGGACATAGGCATATCGTTAATAAGTACGTCTAATCCAAAACCGTGACCTCAAGTGAGTTCGAGAGTACCACAACCCAGTCCAATCGAAACAATATCTAATCTAAACTCAACCAACCTTACTACTAAGATACAAGAACTCTAAAGATCTACTAAGGATCCCAAACCAACACCGTGTCAAGATAACTAACCCGGACTCATGTAGTGAACCATGTCAACCATCGTTATCATTAAACGTTGGATTCATATACCATTGGATATTTGAGATATTTCTTTCTTTACGTTCTTTCTATTCATTTACTTCTCAACAAGGATGAATCCAAGGATCCCATCATAAGCATATTCCGAAAGGTCATCACATATCGTCAATCGTCACGTAGTGTCAGGTATAGTCACGTATCGTATCCGTCATTCCCAAGAACGTTGGGAGGGTTAACGTCACCCCTATTGTGCATAATGTCGTGGAGGGAGCGACCCTCCCGAGAACCCCATCATAAGTCCGTTCTCGTATAATTCCTAGCCGGAGGCTAGTATGCCAAGGGAGTACCAAGGCCTTTCTTGTGTCAACTCCTAACCCGGAGGTTAGTATGCCAAGGGTAGACCAAGGCCTTTCTTGTGTCAATCTCCTAGCCATAGGCTAGTATGCCAAGGATAAACCAAGGCCTTTCTTGTATAGATCTCCTAGCCATTGGCTAGTATGCCGAGGGTGAACCAAGGCCTTTCTCATGTGTCAACTCCTAACCCGATGGTTAGTATGCCAAGAGTGAACCAAGGCCTTTCTCGCATAACAAATCCGGCGCTTCCCAAATTGTTGGGAGGGTTAACGTCTCTATATGATTCCACGTTGTTAAATGATTTCTTTTCGCTTTCTTTTATTATTAATACCATGCCTAACAAAGGCTTGTAGACCATTTTCTTCCAATATTCCTTCATTGCATAAGTTCATTTATTCATGTAGTATCTCCTAGCAATTGCTAGTAATCCAACAAGTGTGTTGTCGTTCCTGTTTCATTTCATAATTTACATGTGATGGATTTAAGGTTGAGTACGAGCAGCCCTTGTGGGGCACATCCTCAATATTGGAAGTTCATTTAATACCTTAAACATGTTAAGTTTCACCCAATCCGAACTTACCCTTGAATAAACCAAGGGGGGACAATCCACCATTTTCATGTGTCTCCAACGATCGCACAAGTCCTCAAAATATTCAACCGTCAAGTCACTATGGTATCTAAGGGCTACAAGCACAACCCAAGTCGCTCACAACATCGTCGATGTCGCACCTAGACTATCCTAGGTCGCAAGTGTAAAATATATAGCAAACGACGATATAACAAAACTCCTATGTACACACACACGCACACACTCAATAGGAGTTAGGAAGTTTACCCACCGGAGTCACCGAAGCACTAAGTCCGCTGCGAGACGCCAAAACACTCGTAACCGGACGAACATCACCACAAGTCCGCAAGCCAATCAAACAATACAGTCAGACGTCTGTCGCCACAATCGACCCTGCACGTACAGCGAGGTATAGCTAATCATAATCTCGCTGGTACAGAAACTCATACACACAACTGTCGCACAAACGGAAACTGTATACATCTACACGAATATGGAGAAGAGTAAATCGCGTATACCTGACGGAATTGATTCAAGAACGGTTGGCACGGACCACCAATGCTTGCCACTGTCGCTACCACGCAGAGACACTCGTCACCGCAAGTCGCTAACGCAAACACAATCAGAAACCCACAACCATCATCAACCAATCACTACCCACACTACAAACTGTATATACATACGTACACAGGTAATCGAGCAAGAAACCAAATACATACCGCGTACAGTCACTGCACCGTCGTCGTCGCTGCGAGCCACCAGCCACCGTCAACCGTTCACCTCTGCGCCACACTCCTCACCTCAGCCGAACCACCACCAAGCCGTCATCCTTTTTCCCTCCTGCGCGCGCAGACCACCAGCGCCAACCACCAGCGCCGCCTGCGCAGCACCACCGCATCCACCACCCAGCCTTTCCGTCGCCAGCCGAACCGCCGCACGCCATCTCCAGTCGCCTCCCTTCCCTCCTGCGCCACCCACCTGATGCCGCACGCGGTACCACCTCCCGTCTCTCTCTCTCTCTCTCTCTCTCTGCGACGTCGGCTATGGGGGAGGGAAGGGGCTCTCGTCGGAAGGGGGGATAAGAGGTAATGGGTTTTGGAGGGGAAAGTATGGGATGGGGGTAGAAGATTAGGGTTTTTGGTTTTGAGTTTCTTTTTATTATTTGTATATTTAATTACTTATTATTATCAATATAAGTATTTTTATTAATAATAATAATGTTATTATTATCATTAATAATCCCAAATGAGAAGGGGAGTTCAATAAAAATTTCCTCTTTCACCCCAAAAAATAACAATTTTAATTTAAAAGAGGCCACGGGAAATCAGAACGTTACATCTCATACCCCTTAAAGAAATTTCGTCCTCGAAATTAGGTAAAAGAAAGTGGGATGAGAACCAAACCATCCGTCCAGCGGAATAAAGAAACTCTAACCCTCAACGGGTGATCTGGAACCAAAACGCATCGTCACAATGATCTCCATAGGGTTAAACTTTGCAAGATACGATAACAAGTTTCAAATAGGATGTTGGATTCGATACGGTTGCTCAGTACCAAACGGACATACGTTTTCGCAAAGGCACGACCTTGCCTTGACATCCAATGATCTACTCACGAAAAGTAATAACGCAAGAATACGCTTCTCGATCCACAGACTCACAAATATGCCACGGTACAAGAGAATACTTCCGGATACGATACGGATATGTCAACGCAAATCGATTCCACGAAACAAATAGAAGATGGAGGTTTCTACAAGAAATAGTGTCTTCGAAAGCCAAAGATTTACCGTCTTCCTGCTACGGCTCTTCACCAAAAAAACATCATTTCCTCTATTTGTTTTTTAAACAATGGCACCTACGTCGCACTTTCTTTTCGATTCCACAAACCTACACGTCGGTAATTCTTACGTCGTCCTAAAAAAATTCACTAATCACATCATAGTTTGCCGATACGCGAAGGACATGCTGAGGACACACGGATACGCCAAGGACACGCCGAGGATACGCTGACAAGCGATAAGACCGTTTGTACGAATGTTTAGCGAATTATAACTAGCGAAGATACGTCATCGCACTAACACCCACGAACCAACTGAAGTAAATGCAACACGTGAAAATGCTCAAAAATCCCAAGCCAAAGAACACACCACACCAAACATACACATCCTAGTGTGGTAACCGTGTGACCTTGGTGATTTGCTTTGAGACGCCCCGGCCGGTAGCTATTCTCAAACCAATTCAACACGTCAAACGTATATCACATAATCAAGAAAGTACTCATGCACCCACGCACGCCAAAATGTACAAGTGTCAAGCCCAAACAATATGGCATGACACTAAACTCACACCAAGTCTAGACCACAATATGCATTTGCATCCAACTTTTCCCACGGTCAATCGAACACGCATTTGTTTGTTCCACGAACTTCTCTTCAATGATCATGTAACATCCAACGCACAAACGTAACGAATGAGAACGGAAATCTCTTATTTAACTAAAATTTTCGCAACTGAGATGGAACCACTCGCATCCCGATCGAAGATACAACACTGAAGAGAGACAATCGCACGAGCGTATAGTCTTTTGGACAAGAATGAAATATGGTCACGCGAAGCATAATGAATGCAAACAGTCGTTCCTAATTCTGCTAAAGTCTCGCAACCGAAATTTGGGACTACCAACATTCGAGCCAAAGATGCAACATCGGTAGAAAGACGAACACGAGAACACCACATCCTTTGAACATGAGAAAGTTTTACTGAAATCAAGAGTGGAACAAGGTCGACAAACGTCACCCGACTAAAAGTCCGGAATAATACGACACACTACATGGGTGATTCGCAATTTAAGATGCAACTCAAACAAGATAACTCAAGGGATGCGGAAAATCACACCACATGTATCAAACCAGACGCGAGTCAAGGAAACGTCACCCAAGAATCAACAAGTCTTACAATATACCTGGAATGGACTACAGTTCAAATGATTGCGATCATGGAGTTACCAAACTTCGCAAGGAGTCGTCAACAAGGTATGACAAAACACCATATATCAATGAACTCTGATTTGATACCAAAGACCGCTAACAAAAGAAACAACACATGGCTCACGGCCAACTGAACACAAAGCTTCCCAAATTTCCAAGACCTACTAACTCGTAGTCGACCAAACACGCAAATGGAAGAATCACATAATAAATGAGGTGACCGGTGAAAGAGTCACAGTGGCACAACAACTCTAAGTTGAGTTATCTTCCATTCAACTTGCGAATGAGAATGTCCCAGCATCACACTCCTTTAGGAAGCTATGTACATCTGCTGGCAAGCCTGCAGAAAGAACTATAAATTAAACAAAGAAGGCAAGGTAAAATTAGAAAGATTTAAATGTCAAAGAATTGTACCTTGAAAATGTGAGATATATAGGAGGAAAACAAGCCTGAGAAAGATTGGTTGACCTCCGCTTCCATGTCCTTAGGCAGAAGTAAGGCCTTTGCCAAGGCCATGGAAGTTCGGGGGCTCATGATATGATCATCCACATTTAGAGGCATGTCACTTCTAGTTAGATCAGGATCCCACTGATCTGGAGCAGCTTGCTTCCCCTTTTCACCTGCAGTTCTAATGTGCCTTGGAGGAGGGGGATCTTGAATTGTGGGCATTGTAGCAGTCCCCTACCATCAGGTTCTTTGGTAAATTAGGTCTTGCATGGGAATAGTGGGGGCTGTCAGAGCATTAGTGGAAATGGCAGTCAGAGTAGTAGCAGGGGGAAAGCAGCTATAGATAGAATGGTAGGAGGAGGAATTGATGAAATGGGTGGCAAAGAAAGGGGTGTTTCAAAAGTTTTGGTTTTGGAGGAAGTTTGAGCAGAAGGTTTTAACAACGTTTTTAAAAAGCATACCAATGACATCAAAAGCTTCTTTTGAAGCCATGTCAGAATCTAGACTATAACCAGAAGAAGAGGAAGCTTCTCTAAGCTCACCTACAATTTCTACAGAAGGAGAATAAGGAGGATGAGTAAAATCTTGTTTAAAAAGATGTTCATTTGAATCTAATATCTCCTGCTCGGGTAAAGGAGAATAAGTTGTTTGGTCAATTTCTAAGTAAATAGGGTCAACAAAATGCTCACCCTGAGCAAGATCTATGCAGGAAAAAGATGGAGAGAGAGGAATGCCTATGGGAATGGTACTCAGGCCAGCTTCTAGAATGATAACTCGGGAAGGCTGTTTGTACCCCCTATACCAAGGCTCGTATCCTAAAAGTTTGTCACAGGCTCTTAGTTTGTAGGCAAGAGAAAGTTTAAGGTCATCCTCCTGGGTCCTGTAATGGCTTTTGTTTCTAAGAGGATTAATTTCTTCACCTGAAAGAGAAAAAAACAAGAGTTAGATTAAAAAACAAAGTATCAT
This sequence comes from Monotropa hypopitys, assembly GCA_002855965.1. Classification (NCBI taxonomy): domain Eukaryota; kingdom Viridiplantae; phylum Streptophyta; class Magnoliopsida; order Ericales; family Ericaceae; genus Monotropa; species Monotropa hypopitys. The sequence goes on from NMUG010012417.1 coordinate 7,068, forward strand.
ATGAAGGAATAAGAAAATGAGAAAAATACTGATGAGGGTCTTTCATTTTGTAGGGAAGGAAGATGAGAGGATCTTCATTGCAAGGGACTTCCCAATTATCGGTCACTATTAGGTAATCTTCCTCTATTTCCTTTGAAGAGTCAGGGAGCATGTCAATGAGTGGCTTGCACTTGGGGTGATTTTTAACATTATAAGTATAGTTCTTGGTGTGACAGAGAATATAATGATGCATAATATCATTACACTCCAAATTTATACCCAAACAACGATTGAGTTCAGCAACACTCATAATCATCTGGGCAATATTTGGGGCGATTTGAATAGAGAGGAGCCTCCACCGACTCAAGACTATATGAAAGAGACGATGAAGGGAAAATCTTGGCCCATTCTCAATGATTTGAATTAAGGGAATAAAACTCTATTGCGGTCACGATTGAGCATATAGAGATAGTCAGGTTTAGCCAATTCGATATGAATATCATCTGGGACGCCAAACATTTGAAAAAATTGATCCAACTTTTCTAGAGTGTCTACCCAACTCCGGAAATGACCCATGGAGAATGAAGGAAGAAGATAGTGAATAAAACTAAAGTCAGAGAAAAGAAACCCTAAAAAGAAAAGGAACTCACAGAATGGAGAAAGAAGACGAAGAGGATTGAAAGCTTGAGAATGTGAAAGAGCTATGAGTGTAAAGGTTTTGCGAAAATTTGAAAGCGATGTAAAAACTAAAGGCAATTTCTCAATTTATAGAGGTTTTGAAAATTTTAAAAGTTTTTGAATTTCAATAAATGAGGCAGTATGAGGCAGTGTGCATTTAATACGCCTGCCATGACAGTCTCAAAAGACACGCCCATTATACCCCATCGTTACCCTTAAAATGCCTTTTCATGATTTGAAAAAGTGATTTTTTAAGAAACAAAATCATATGTAAGAAGGTACAACCAAAAAGTATGGACACATAGACCAGAAGTCAGCTTTCCCCATACGTTGTGCTTGAAAAAGTTTTGGACAAAGTTGGGGGCTTTTGAGGTAGGTAAAAATAAATACAAGGGTATAAAAGTCAGAATGAAAATAGTAGAAATAGTAAAGGTCATTATTCCACACATAAACATTTATTCCCGCGCAGGAATATTGCTTCCCACTCATAAAAATGACTTCCCGAGCGTAGAATAGTTCCCGAGCAAAAAAGAATAGGATGAATAGTGTTTTCGACAATGGTACTGCTATAGTACATATTGCATGGGCAATTTGAGCTCGAAAATAGTGCATTGAGTGGGGGAAATTGGTCAAAATGATTGTTGTTATATTTTGGATTAAAATATGATAATCAGATTTAGAAAAGCCCATATCAATGATTTGATTAGGATGAGAAGTCCTGATCTTATTTAATGATTGAAATAAGAAATTCCAATCATTAAATATACTTCAAAATGAATGTTATGCAGTAGAAGACAAGACAGAGGGAAGGAATAACGACAAAAATCAAGTTAATGGAAGCAATAAAGATGCATTAAGTATTATAAATGCAATAAAGTGCCCACTTATAACGTTAGAAAGCGAAAGGTCTAGTCAGACCCCACCCTTCAAAATTCCAAAGTGGAAGGTGGGTCCCATAATTAGAGAAAATGACAGAATAAGTATAAAAGGCAGAGAAACACACAAACAAAGGTACGTAAAATCATATACTGACTAAAAGTTCAATTTTGCATTTCCGATTGTATTTTATTTGAGAAAAATACTAACTTAAGTATCGGATAGACCTTTAAGTCCAAAGACATGGGGTCTTTTAGGTGTTTTGTGGTTGCAACATAGCCAAGAGTTAAAGATTGAAGGAGATTTAAGATTCAACTCTCGGATTGATTATTTTTGACATTTTCTCGGCAATTCAGAAAAATCCCACTCACAAAAAATTATTATTATACTATGATTAGCTTGAATTACATCCTCAAAATCCAAAAAATACAAAATGTAACCCCAGTTATGTTTTCTTTATAATTAACATGATTCGATTAAAAAACAAAATTCTCCTTTTATTTTTTAAAGCAAATTCTTCAATCAAGTCATCATGCTTTTTTCATGAGCCAACTTGAACTGTGGGACATGAACGGCCAATTAGATAACTCACAAAGGCCTTGAAGAAACAATTTAGAGATTCTCTTTCACTGAGTGTTTAAACCATCACTCTGAACATAAAACACTTTTGAATGAATGAGTGCGGAAGCATAATCAAACATTCAAATTGCTATGAATAGGACTTATCATTTACTAAAAGTAGAATACATGAGTTTTTAGAAATGTTACAGACTATCCTGGCCAAAAATACTTAATACATCATCGAGTGCATCAAAATCATAGTAAAAAATTGAATTCCAAAACATGATTAGCTTTAATGATGACTATCCTTATTCGAAAACTAAAATGATAAATCATCTTGCCTAACTAGGTATACAAGTTTGGATGATTTTAAAACATGGTTATAAAATTCGTACGGTGGTGGATTCCTTCATGAATGAAATAAGAATAAAAATTTAGAATGAATGGACCATGGATGAAAACAATAGCTGTGAATATAACGTGAGCTTTGTGAGCTATTTTTGGCACTCTATGCCAATATCAATTCAGCCTTGTTTCCTCTTGTACCACATCTAGATAAGTGTGGGATATTTTGAGAATCTTTTGGGATTTTTCTGAACTACCCAATAAATGTCAAAATTGCCAATTCCAGGATTTGAATCTTCTATTTCCTCCAATCTTTGCTATACCGCAACCACAAAAACACCTAAAAGATCATATGTCTTTCGATCTAGAGGGCTCTCCGATGCTTAAGCTAGTATTTTTCTCAGATAAAACTTGAACGAAAATGCCAAAAAAAACTGAACGAGAGATTCAGTATGGAATTTTTGCGTACCTCTATTGATGTATTTTTCTGCCTTTTATATTTATTCTATCATTTTCTTGATTCTGGACCCATCTTCTATTTTAAAATTTTGAAGGGTGGGGTCTGACTAGATCTTTTGCTTTCTAATATTATAAGTGGACATTTTATTGCATTCATTAACTTAATTTCTATCGTTACTTCTTCTGTCTATCTTGTCTTCTTGTAGATAACATTCTTTTTTAGAGTATATTTAATGATTAAAATTTCTCATTCTAATTATTAAATAAGACCACGATTTTTCATTCTCATCAAATCTTTCATGTGTGACCATTGACCTTTGCTGATTTTAAGATCAGTTCCTTGGGACTTTTGGTCCCCTGTAAGGTTCTGATCTCGGGACAAGTATCCCGAGTATTCCCTACCC
>NMUG010012418.1:0-10369 GCA_002855965.1 Monotropa hypopitys
GGTGATTGGAAATGTCACATCTCTGCCACGTGGCCGATTCTAAACCACTCATCACAGGAATGCTAGGATGGTAGAGATTGTGCGTTGGCTCACATACCTATGTGAGACGTATACACTTCTTCCCACTCCTTCTTAGGAAATGCCCATCAGAGTTCTCTTCTCAAGATCAGTCGAGCATCTCACATTCACTTTCTAGGTACGTGCCTTCTTCTTCCTCCATACCCTTTGAAGTTGTTCTTTCAGAATCATGTCTGACTTAGAACGCACCATAACTGTTAGTGAGAACACTGACGGGGAGATGCCCCTCATGGGTCGTGGTACTAGGGTTTTGACAATAATGGATCCTTCCCCTGAAGGCGAACCAACGGAGACTTCTGGGCAGTCGTTCGTTCTGCCATTTCCTAAGTTCGATTGTTCTGCTCTCACCTATCCTTACACTCTGGATTCTGACGCCTTGGCTGTCATACGCCGTCAGTTTTAAATCCCAGACTCCATTCATCTTAGAGTTCCCGATTCTGATGAGAGGACCTGTGACAGCTTTCCTAACGAGATTTGTATCTACTAGGATGCCCTAGAGGCTGGCCTACGCCTTCCCTTTCCTAAAATCATTAGGCAAGTTCTTTCGAGGTTTGGCCTTGCCCCCGGGCAATTGGATCCGAATGGGTATAGGCTTCTTATCAGCTGCGCCATTTTGTGGCTAGCTGCGTCAGATGACAAAAAATCTCTGAGCATGTCCTCATTTTGCAACCTATTTGTGATCAAAGAGGTTCCTCATACCGAGGCATGGTGGTGCTTTAGTAAGAGGCCACACTCTCCTACTGTGGTTGGCAAGCTACCTTCAGTAGTCAAAGAATGAAAAGACAAATTTTCTTTATCAGTGGTTTTGAGTGGGAGTTCCAGAGCTGGGAAGATGAGCTCACTCCCCGTGTACAGAGAAAATGGGGTGTACCTTCATCTCTGCGTGAGCATGGAAAATATACTTTAGTTGATTTTGCGTTTCTCCCTTGTTTGATTATTTCTTAATATTCACCTCTTTCTGTATGATTCAGCAAGGCAGAAGACTACCATTTCCTTAGAGGAGAAGGACGATATCACGCGTGTTGAAGCGCGCGATATTCACGATCCAGATCAGCTCATTTTCTAAGAAAGACTTTTCATCCATCTCCTCGGTCCAGAAGTCAGAAATGAGGCCTTGTCCCTAGAAAGGGGTATTATGCACATTCCTTCTTGGCCTTGATGTTGACTAATCTCTTACCTTGTTTTTGGTATTGCAGAGGCAGCAGATAAAGAAATGGCCCCTAAACTGAGTAGAGAAGCTCTGGCCAAATTGAAGGCGGAACTAGGGAATTTGGTCCCTGGCCAGGCTGCTGACAAGAGGAAAAAGACCACGGAAGGGGTCCCTCTGACTACCTCCTCTACCCTTCCCCTGAGCGCTGCTCCTCCAATCCCGTCCGCTGAGGTGGATGGAGTAAAGAGGACGAGAGCTGAGCTGAAGCAACCATCAAAGGCTGATCAGAAAAAATAAAGGTTGATCCCTTCCAAGGAGGATGGTAAGGGTAAAGGGACACATATCCAAACAGGGGACGATGGACCCATGGTGCTGTTTGATGACGACCATGCCCTGACTAAGGCCAAGTGCATGGCAGCTCGAGCTGATCTGAAATACCTGGCCGACCAACCTCCCACAACCGTATGCCAGGAATTTTTAATGGAGTTGAGCAAGGTAAGGTCTTCACATGTTTTTCACCTTAATGTTTTCAACAAACCTTATGAAGCCCTCTTTCCTTCTTGCGTGCTAGGTTTTTGTGAAGGGATTTCACATAGTCCAAGAGTTGTCTAAATCCTCACAGCAGCAGGAGAGACTGATCAAGAAAAATCAGGACCTCCAACATCAGACCAGACAAGCTCAATCTGAAAGGGATGCTGCAACCCTGAATTTAAAGAAGAAGGAATCAGAGCTTCAACAGCTGGTAGAGGAAAATATTTCTGTTTAAGAGAAGTTTAGAGCTGAAGAATAGAAACTGAAGGCTGAAGAATCCCCCTGTGCTCGTCTGTCGGGGGATCTGGACAAGACCGTAGCTGAGAGAGCACTGATGGAAGATCTGAGCGAGAAAGCTTCTGCTTCCATGACCAAAGCTGAAGAATGCCTCAACCAACTCCGGGAGATTCGTAACAAAGAGCTATAGGAGCACATGGAAGAGGTGACATCAAGCTATTTTGACGGGTTTGAAGAGATGTGACGGCAGTGCATCAGTAAATATCCTGATTTGGACTTCAGTACCCAATAGTTTGAGATAACCATGGAGGATTCAGTAGTTGTTGATGAAGGAAACGACAATGTGGGGCATTGAGGTTACCTTCCATAAACATAACTCTGCTCCTGAGGATCTTTCAGCCCCCAATGCCATCGACAGAATTGTTCAAGAGTCTATCACCTCTGCAGCCGTGGGACTGATAGAGGAGATAACGACGGAGGTGGTTGCGGCTGATTAGGGACCACCAATCCTTCTGGGGGATGATTTTGAACAAATTTTTAACTTTTCACCCTCCCTTATCTTTTTCTATGATGCTCATGGCCAGTTGGGCTTGTTGAATCTTTCTTCTGTTTTTGTTATACTTTAAGACCTTGGGGAGAGAACAACTAGTTTACTATAGCAATTTTGAAAATGTATTGGAATGCATTGACGGATTTCGTTGGGTTATATTTTAGCACTATTTAGCAATTTTTGTTACGCTTTAACCTGATGCTGGACTGCACCTTGGTGCTGAGCTCAGCCATGCCTGAGCACTATTTGCCTTAGCAATCTGCGTCATGCCTTAGCATGATGCTGAGCTGCACCTTGGTGCTTAGCTTAGCTGTGCCTTAACACTATTTGCTTTAGCAATTTGCGTCATGCCTTAGCGTGATGCTGAGCTGCACCTTGGTGCTTAGTTCAGCTGTGCCTTAGCACAATTTGCCTTAGCGATTTGCGTCATGCCTTAGCATGATGCCGAGCTGCACCTTGGTGCTTAGCTCAGCCGTGCTTTAGCACTATTTGCCTTAGCAATTTGCGTCATGTCTTAGCATGATGCCGAGCTGCACCTTGGTGCTTAGCTCAGCTGTGCCTTAGCACTATTTGCCTTAGCAATTTGTGTCATGCCTGAGCACGAGGTTGAGTTGCACTTTGGTGGTGAGCTCATCCGTGCCTTAGCACTATTTGCCTTTGCAATTTGTGTCATGCCTTAGCATGAGGCTGAGCTGCACTTTGATGCTGAGCTCATCCATGCCTTAGCACTATTTGCCTTAGCAATTTGTGTCATGCCTTAGCTTGAGGCTGAGCTGCACTTTGATGCTGAGCTTACCTGTGCCTTAGCACTTAGTTACACATTCATGAATATATAATGACCAGGAAACAAACGGAGCTTGCATTCGTCTTTAAACTTGACGTAAACATGGTCATTAACTTGATATTGATCATGAGTTGATATTACAAAGAGTTGTGCTACCACAATTTTAAAATTAAAATCTGGCTATATTTGTGACAGAATGCCGTAAGAAAAAATGGATTAACTTAATGAACATCAGTTTTAGCTTTACCTGTAATACTTCTTCAAATGCTCTGCATTCCAAGGATTTGGCAACTCCTTCCCCCTTAAGGTCCCGAGCCGATATGCCCTCGCCTTGGAGTGTCTGAGTATTTGATACGGTCCTTCCCAGTTGGGCTGGAACTGCTTCACCTTCTTCCCTGTGGGGTCAGTTTTCCTCAAGACCAAGTCACCAGGCTGAAATGATCTGGGTTTAACCTTGGAGTTGTGATGTTTTGCCATTCTCTGTTGATAAATAGCTACCCTTGCTGTTGCCTTGCTCCTCTTTTTCTCGATTAGATCCAGCTCAACCCTGAGCTCTTCTCCATTTTCAATTTCCTCAAGCGAAGCACTCCTGTAGTTAAGCAGTTCTACCTCAATGGTTACCACAACCTCTGTCCCAAAAGCTAGGGAGTATGGTGTTTCTCCAGTAGCCGATCTGGGTGACGTTCGGAAAGCCCACAATACATGATGTAGCTCGTTTGGCCAATCCCCTTTCGCAAACCTCATTCTTCTTTTGATTCCTTTCTTTATCTCGCGATTGGTGACTTCAGCCTGGCCGTTGGCCCTGGGATAAGCTTTAGATGTGTAGTGCACATGTATGGCCTAGAGAATAGGCGGCTAAACTAGACCGTTATCATGAGGTAAAATTAAAATTTTATTAAGTAATCACCTCAAACAACAATATATTCGGACATACATCAAGGAAGATATATCATGAAAGGATAAGGAAACTCCCCCTTAAACATGTCTGGTTTTTATAGATGGTTTTCTAGTTCCTCTTTTAAGATAAGAAGTGGAAGTCTCTCCCTCAACTTGATCAGGTTTCCAAGTAAGTTTTCTAGTCTCTCCCCCTTGACTAGTGAAAGGATCATTATCACGAGTTTGGGAAGATGATAAAGAAACAGACTTCCTTTTCGTGCTAGAATAACCAACAATACCATTATGAATTTTTGGTCTCCATTCAGGTTTTACTTTTATGGTATTGTGAAATAAGACTTTGTTATTTGTCTTGGATAAGGACCACTCACTTTTAAGATATTGAGAAGAGGAATGATGAGTGTCAAATTTGGTATGTGTAACAAGTCTTTTAGTATGTTTAGGCATCCAAACTTTCTTAACATTTTCACCTTACCTCTATTGAATTGTGGGAAGCACTTGAATTTAAATATGGGTCTGAAGATGCCAGCCTTAAACGGTATTATGCTGAAATTTTTTTAGACTTTCAGATGATTGATGGAAAGTCTATTATGGATCAAGTCCATGAATTTTAAAATATCACATATGATCTTAAAAGAAAAAATATGGACTTGACCGACTCATTTCTTGTGGCTTCCCTCATTAAAAAATTGCCTCCCTCATGGTCTGAATTTGGTAGGATGCTAAAATAAAAGCCCGATGATTACACTTTTGATGAACTGGAAAAGTGAAAGAGATTTTATAAAAATAAAGTGAAATGTAATGTTAAAATGGTTTTGGAAATTAAATAAAGTGAGAGTTTTATAATTAAAGTACGATTTCTGATCACTCATTGATAGCCTTGCCTTAGTATCGCATTACTAAGGGACTATTGGTGCGAAAGAGCACAGATTTGAAGTCCAGGTTAAAGTCCCGGCAAATTCTGGGTTAGAGTCCTAGTAAACCTAGGCTAGTCCTGGTGGTTCTCAGGGTTACTCAATTGAGTTGTTAGGCCGAGCAGTGGGTGTAATGAGAATAGATATTTCCCTGGCATGCTCTCTTATGTTGTTAGGCCGAGTGGAAAAATTGAGAAGAGATAATTCCCTTGGCATGCTCTCTTATGCTGTTAGGCCGAGTGGGGGAATTGTGAAGAGTTGATCCCGTGGCATGCTCTTTTATGCTGTTAGGCCGAGTAGGGATTGATGCTATGGCACGGTGCTATGGGCACGATTATAAAAAAAATATACATGAACAATAATACGTTTACGTGATAGAAGGGGAGAGACACCACCCCTTGGACAAATGCATGCTTACGTGATAGAAAGGGGAGAGGCACAACCCCTTAGTTTACTTGTTGCTTGAGAATATCCCACAAATTCATATAGCTCTTTAGATAATCAATATAGATGCAATGAATAAATGCATCGAACTAGAATAACTACATCCTGATCAGAAGTTCCCAGAATACCCGATATCATATCAAAAATTTGTCTCTGTCCCTCGAATATAAACTGATAACCAATACTGCTCTGTCTCTGATCCTGCTTACCACACTTCCGCTGCGCAACTCTGATTACTGCTTTCTTTCACTGTTCTGAAAACTTAGGCCTTTGGGGAGACTCTTAGTCTTTATGGATTGCATTGAGCATTGGTTGCATCATCTAGTATGTGTTGTGAATGTGTAAAGCATACATTGGCATAATCCATAGGCTTGTGTGAGTCGATGAGTATACATATGCATTGTTCTCTTTGGGTATAGCCCTGTTATTTGATTCCATTGGTTATGAGAATCTGTTGTTGACATCGTTGAATGTTCTTCTCTTTGGTTGAGCCTTGCGTAGCATTGCATTGTAGGGAGTATGCAAATAAACGCATTCGTGGCTATCATCATTACATAACATTTGAACACAATTTTTTTATTTATTCCATTAACTTGAATTCAATTCCATACCAAATTCTTCCAACAATAACAAAAAAAAAAGATGATCTCAATAACTATACATTCATTGGCAATATGTTCAAAATATTCCATACAAATCCCACAAAAATCATTCTTTTAACATCCAAGCAATTAACATTATATAAAAAATATTAGTATATTACATGTTCCTCCAATTCATCTATCTACACCAAAAGTGAAGTACAAGTCTTTCTCCTAGTACATTGGTCATGCTCCCAATTTCCATGCTTACAATTCTTGTGCCTGATTCCTGATAATAAGATGAAAAAATATTTTTATCAGCGCACACATGAACGTTAGCACCCGAGTCTAAAAACCAATCATTTGAAATAAAATTTAACTCAGGGTTACTAACAAAATACCTTTCAGCAGGGAAAGGAGAGTTGGCCGCTGTAATAACAACATTAGTTTGTAGTTTAGGAGCTACATAAGAACCACGAGCCTTATGAGGTTGACCTTTGCGAAAATAGAAATCCTTGGCTTTGTGATTGGATTTCCCACACACCCAACAAGGCACAACCTTCTCTTGAATAATACTTTTGCCTTTCGATTTATTATTATTATTGTGACCCCCAAATTTTTTAGTAGAATTGGACTTCTTAAAGTTTGAATAAGCATTTCCAAATCCTCATTACGGGAGTTGGTAATCAAAGAGGTTCACTGTGGAGGACTTGGAGGACACGTAGGGCGTGATAAGACTATCCAACAGGTGGAAGATAGATATCACTGGCCCCAGCTCAAACGAGATGTCAGTAGATTCATACAAAGATGCTATGTCTGTCAAACGGTCAAGGGTCAGACCCAGAACACAGGGCTCTACACTCCGTTACCTGTCCCCGAGGCACCATGGGAAGACTTGTCCATGGATTTTGTGCTCGGGTTGCCCAGAACACAGAGAGCTATGGATTCAATCATGGTCGTGGTTGATAGATTCTCGAAGATGGCACACTTCGTGGCCTGCAGAAAGACTCATGACGCCTCCAACATTGCCAATCTCTTCTTCAGAGAGATTGTTCGTCTGCACGGCGTCCCCAAAACCATCACCTCGGACAGGGACAACAAGTTTCTCAGCCACTTCTGGAGAACATTGTGGGCCAAATTTGAGACCAGACTCCAATTCAGCAGTACGTGTCACCCGCAGACAGATGGTCAAACAGAGGTGGTCAACCGCACACTCAGCAATATGTTGCGATGCTTAGCTGGAGACAAGCCCAGACAGTGGGACCTCCAGTTGCCCCAAGCTGAGTTTGCCTTCAACAACACCATCAACAGATCCACAGGCCACACTCCTTTCCAGGTTGTGTATCATCATATTCCTACTCATGCTCTGGATCTTGTTCCTCTACCTTCTCATCCAGGGTCTAGCCGAGCTGCCGAGTACCGAGCTGCGGAAGCCATCCGCACACTCATTGACACCAAGACCAGGCTAGAAGAATCAAACGCCAAGTACAAGTCCCAGGCCGACAAGCGCAGGAGGAAGAAGACGTTCAAAGAGTGAGATCTGGTTATGGTTCACCTCCGAAAAGACAGGTTCCCAGTGGGTACATATGGCAAGTTACAAATGAGAAGAGTGGGCCCCTGCAAAGTCCTCAGTAAGATCAATGACAATGCATACAAGGTGGACCTCCACGGCAATTGGCACATTTCCAACACTTTCAACGTCAGAGATCTAATTGACTATCACCCTCCCAAGCACGTAAAAAACTCGAGGACGAGTTCATCTTTGGTGGGGGAGCCTGATGTAAGACAAGGGCCTACATGTACCCTCAGTAGAGTTGCCGAGCAGACCCTAGCTCCAGTCGAGCAACGTACCCCTTCTCATCATCTAGCCGCACAACTTACACTCCTCGCCGAGCTGCCACCCCGCACACCAGATGCCGAGCTACCTTACTTGCCGCACTGGTCCAAGGAACTTCAGCCCAGCCCGGCCAGTCCAGCTCGTACTAGTGTAGCACGGCAACCAACGTCAGCACGGCCTCAACAACTGCGCCTCAGCTCGGCCATATTCCCGCAGAGCTACTGGGACGAGACCACACGGGGACCACCTGACATCCCCTGACATTCTGTTATTACTTTTCAGAGTTTGTTAGGAAATTGTACATTTGTAATTATTTTACTTTTTTTCCTCATTTGTTTGTATTAGCCGCCACCCATTCTAGGGGTTCTTTCCTTGTTTTCATTAGTGGCTATATAAGCCAAGAGATGTAAAAACTTATACAGCTTTTGATAATTTGAAAACCAATTTTCCGAAAGTGAGCTCGTCTCTCTCTCTCGTCTCAGGTGGATTCCTGTGTTGTTAGGTGGATTCCTAGCACTTCTACCGAACTATGGTGTTAGTTCGATCATTCCTCTACAGATTACGGTGTTAATCTGCCCGCTTCTACCGGATTTCATTCAAAATCCGTACATCCTTCACCTCGGATTCAGTTTACCTGAACCGGCCTTCATCTTTCCGTTTCCCATTCCGCTGCATTCTGCGTCACCAATCAATTGCAGAACCTCATCAAGTCACCAATCAACAACCATTAATAACAATTAATCAACATTCAATTCTCCTTATAACTCCCACCAAATGAATTCATGCAAAAATCCCAATAACGATTTCAAAAAATTCCCAAAATTGTATAATATATTGTAATTAAGAATTCGAGGTACTTACAATTCGCATCGTGCTCAATAATGGTTGTAGAATTGAATTATAGCCCAGAAATTTCCAGAATTCCCGAATACTTTGCAACACAGTAGACTTCCCCTCTTTCTTTTCTTTTCTAACTTTCTTCAAAGGTTTTCTGGTTTTGTGGGGGTTACGAATGGAGGTCAGATGTATGGTAGATAAGTGGATAAAGGTCGTGTGGTGGTGGTTAACGCTGGTGATGGGTTTGATTGGGGGAAGGAGAAAAGAGAAATGATTTGTGAAGGAGGAGAGTGGGTTTTTCCTTTAGGTTAGTTCTGGACTTTGTGTTTCTGAATATGGGATTGTGGTAACGGGTTATGCTATTTTTTTAAAAAATCTTTACGGGTTACCGGTAACAAGGGCATCAGTACTGTCCCCTTTTCTGCCTGCAAACCAAATTTTCTCCTTTTCTATGACTGTCGCGCCGTGAAAATTTTCCGTCCTTCCGTCGTCCCCCGATCCGCGGGGGCCATTTTCCGGGACGGAAAAAGATACGCTGATGAAGGGAATAAAAAAAGTGGGGGTTTGTTTGAAAATGGATGGCGGCCTGAGTATGCTGATTTCGAATTTTCGGAGTCGCCACTTGGTATTGAGCTGTGGTGTACCAAGTCACCGGAATTTTTGTTATAAAAAGATGTCATTTTGTTTTATGAAAATATCTTTTTATTTTGGAAAGGTGTCTGCAAAACCAGAAATTCGAGTTCGGGGATTAAATTACGAATGAGGAAGGTGTTAGGCACCCCACTCTCCCTTTCGGTGCTTCTTTTTAGAAGTAAATCTCTTTTCGAATCGAAATCGATTGCTTTCTCGGCTAAGAGAATGTTTGATTATTACTGATTCTATGAGTGAAATGAAATGACTCCTGGAAATAGTTGTTGACGGGCAGATTTCGGCCCGATTTCAGTGAGGGGAATTTTTGAAAGAGATACGGGTGACTTTTAACCCGGTTTTGATGAAAAAGGATATTTTTGAGCCGGACAGTACTTCGGAGAGAAATATTTTCTACACAATCGGACAGAATTCCGACTGTGTTTTGGAAGAAATTTTGTTAATACAATTTCATTTTCAATAGTCGAACGGAACTTCGATTGTGTTTTGAATTGATTTTGTTTTGTTAATTTGATTTTTTATTTTCAAATAGTCGGACGGAACTTCGACTAAGCGTCAGAAAATATTTTTTTTGTAGTTGGACTGAATTCCAACTAAAAAAAAGAGTCGTTTTATTTTTAGGCAGTCGGACGGAACTTCGACTGTGCCTTGAAATCTGTTTTGGATTTTAGTCGGGTGGAAACTTCAACTAAATCCCTGAAATATGATTTTCTGCGGTCGGACAGAATTCTGACCGCGTTTTGGATAGGAATGTTTTAAAATAGGTCGGACAGGACTTCGACGTTTTCTGGAAAAGGTAGGATATTTTTGGTGTAGAAAATTCCAAAGAATATCGAGTGAACCAGCATGACCCGGGTCACAAGGCATTCCAACGATCCGTTTCC
>NMUG010012419.1:0-10369 GCA_002855965.1 Monotropa hypopitys
GTAAAAGGTCAATTGTGGAATATGTGTGGCCAGAATGCAAAAACCCCCAATGGAGTCTCCAACTGTCGCACTCGGATTATGGTTGTGATCTATGTTTGGAAATATATATAGCATTACAACTATATCTGGGACCGTTTTAAAAATATGGAGTCATCACCTAACTTTGATAAGGGTGTATTAGGTCACGCAAAATATCTTATTCAATATGAGAATGATTTTCTTCTAATACGAGGTTAAAAATATTTTGTTCTAATATGAGGGTAAAATGTCTCATCCAATACGAGGATGGTTTTATATAATGACTCCATTTGAGATGCTATCTAGAAATATAGGTTCAAAAATTTACTATTATGAGTGAGGAAGGTGTTAGGTACCCCATATCATCCTTTTCGGTACTACATATTTTAATAATCAATCCTTTTATTTGTAATTATCTTTGGTTTATTTATGTAATATATATTGTACACGAAATTGACAATAATGGATATAAATAGTCTTGATGATCCCAACTTTACCAATTCAGTATTTCTGATGTGAAAGATATATTATGATCGCAGTGACAGAGCGTACTCTACTTTATAGTAATAAATTATTATACTATGATAGACCGAAGTTTAAACAGACATCATTTTTTATGTGAAAGATTCATTATAAACGACAGACACAAAGCATACTTTACTTTTAGATATAAACCTAGGTATAATTTATTTAACCACGTTACGAGAATTAAAATGTGCATAATAATAACAATATAATTATGGTTGAATTGAAAATTAATTTTTAATTTAGAACAACAAGTATAACTGCCAATTACAATGTGTTTGTATGTATATATGCTAAGCCAAAATATAACACGACTAGTATTTCTACGTAGTAATGACTATCGAATACTCAGTCTGTTCTATAGTAAGGATTTGGTTTCAAATACGAGTCTAGATCACTTCAGAAGAGTCATTTCGTGATTTTCTAGGGTTTGAGAGGCTATTTCTATGGGGCTTCAAAATCGACTTTCAATCCCTAAGACTAGAGAGATAAATTCCTGAATGTGATTTTAGATATAAGGAGGAGCTATTAAGGCTCGAGGTGTGTTGAAATGTCTTGGGGAAGGCCTCTATTTATAGACTTATAGACCCCCTAGACATGGTTATAACTACATCTACTTTCGGGTCGCTATTAACATGGTAGGCAACACTCGGGGTGAAATGGATGTTGCGTAGGCTGTCACGCCCCGTCCCAGATAACTAATAAGGATAGTTATAAAGGGATGGGCACGTGACCAAGCATCTACTAACACAACCACTACACGACAAACTGAAATAAAAAAAAATAACACCACTGCTCTGGTTATAAATTTCCAGATGATACAACGACTCAAAGAAAAGAAAAAGTACAACTCTGGCACATGGCTAATACAACTCAACACTGTTGCTACTACAACAACTCTGAACTATAACAACAACAACAATAACATGGCTCAAGGCCAAACAACACCACTACAACAACTCTATAAGCAGAAACAGACTCAAAGAAAAGAGTAAAAAGACTCAACTCCACTACAACACCATACGACATGTCAGTTGGACTGGACTGAGACTCTAGCTCCAAGCACCTAAAAAGAAAGAACACAAGCGTGTATCAGCAACGACGGTTGATGAATACTAATATGAAAAGCATAAAGAAAAGAAGTCAAAATATCTAAGGATCGCCATCTCTTTTTAAAACCACACACACACACCCCTTTTCAAAATCATTTCCTTTTTGAAATCACCTTTACTCAACTTACACAACACCTTTTTATACATCTTATATATATATATATATTAAACACCATTTTACTCTTTTACTCACACAAAAAATACAGTTTTATCTCTTTTATACTCAACACCAAAAACCACCATTTAAACTCTTTTAAACTCAACATCAAACACCATTTATATTTAATTTATAAACACCATTACTTTTACGAACTTGTGGAAATACCAACACCAGTAAAAGATCATATATAGATCAACACCACACCAACACCACACCACACCACAACATATTTATATATACTCGTACTTTAATAGCCAAGAGTCATTAACGTCCGGTGACTAACCGTTAAAGTCAGATCTGATACCTTGGGTACATACTAGGATAAGCAACTAGAAATGATCCAAGGGCCACTACATCAGCTCCAGTGGTAAGGACTTGTACCCTACCGGGTACAAAAAAAATATAATATCACCATCACCATCACCATTGCACCACCTGTGCATTTGCATCATTTGTGCATATTGATTTATAGACCCACCTGATCTATGGCAAGACTATTTGAATACTCTAAAATATCATTTATATGATTTTAGCACCTTACGAAAATGTACCCATTTTACTCACACCAAAATAACACCATTTTCTTATTTATAAAATAACACCACATCGAATTTCTTATTAGAAATCACCATTTTCACCATATATGATTTAACACCACACCTTGTAATAGAAATTATCATTTCACCATATCTTAACTCCACACCTTATAGAAATCACCATTTTTCTTAAACGCACATCAAACCATGTTTCACACTATATTTCCAAAATTCATTATTTTAACACACCCAAAATCCTTCTTATATTTTCTCAAAAACCATAATTTACACCAAAAACTTATTTGTGATCCAAAGAATTTTCCTTCTTAAAAAAATATTTTCTAAAAACTCAACTCAACCACGTGTATACGTACTATATAAATATATAGGACAATCTAAACCTTATACGATTCATAAAAGTACTCACAGATATGACGAAACCTCTAAGATCCTCCAAACGGCACCTCAAACACCTATAAATATGATTTCATCATTAGAATAATATTTTATGACTTATTTTAACTTAAAACTCCAAATTTTACATTTTCTCAAAAATTTCACTTTTTCTCCCGGACACAAAGATATCGGTATCTTGGTTCCCAAGATACCGGTATCTTGGTCCTCTTCTAAGATACCGCAGATAAGATACCCCTCAATATACCGCAGATAAGATACCCTTCAAGATACCGCAGTGCAAGATACCCCTGAAGATACCGCAGTGCAAGATACCTCTCAAGATACTGCAGTGCAAGATACCCCTCAAGATACCGCAATGCAAGATACCCCTCAAGATACCGCAGTGCAAGATACCCCTCAAGATACCGCAGACCAAGATATCCCTCAAGATACCACAGACCAAGATACCGATATCTTGGCTAGCCCAAGATACCGGTATCTCAGTCATCTTCTCCAAATCGATGGGTTTCTGCAGAAACTTAGGTTTTGCTCCAAATTAGAATTCTAAAATTTTAGAACGACTTCACCGAATTAGAATTCTAAAATTTTACCTCAGATTATCGGATTAAAATCCCAAAGAATTTGCCGAATTGGGGTTTCTCCTCCTCTGACCACCTCTTGCTTCAACCCAAAATGACGCTATCAAACGGACACCAATCGACCTCAAAATTTATACACACAAACTAGAAACAATTTCCTACAACATGGTATTTTCGGATTCTAAAATGGTTACCTTATTTGACGGGAATAAAATTCCAAAGGTTTGATGCAGTTGAGTTCCCAATCTCCTTCAATCTTCCATTGTTCCTCTTCGTCGAAAAAAACCCCAGCCACACTGATCTCACATGAACATCCCCTCTCTTACTTATTTAGAACATACTCTCAGAATAGCTCACTCCATATAGAACTTGAACCAAAATTTCAATCTCATTAGAAAACTCAACCCCTCAAAATTTCCTACCGAATGAGTATATATATATACACAGCTGCGATAAAATCTATGCCCCTTTATTATAAACGATTTTGAATAACACTTAAATGGGTTTTTGGTTCCCATAAACTCCTCAAAACATTTTCCCATACGCACAGTCAATATCTATGCTTATATCAACACAAAACTCTTCGGTTCCATCGCCATGGATTTTTCTACTACAGACCTCAGATACCGGTATTTTGGAATTCAAGATATCGGTATCTTGAAAAATCCCAAGATACCTCTGCAGCAACCGGTTTCTGGCTCCCGGCTGCCCAACCAACCTGAGATACCGGTATCTCAGCAAGTAAGATACCGATATCTAGGACCAAAAATCTTAAAAAATTATAAAAATTCCTTAAAAATTCCCAAACTTCAATAATTATTTTCTTAAGCCCAAAATTAATTCTAAACCTTATTTATTTAATATTAATGACCTTAAATCTCAACACAGGTCTTACATATGCCATTGTCTGCCATAAATATTGTCATGGATGCAGTCATAACTGCCTCAACTTCAGGTTGATTTCTTTTGAGTCAAATTTCTTATCCTTGTTTACCATAGGAAGCTTCAAGTGGACAAATTTGGTGGTGGTCTCCACAATGATCTGTGTAATCATTGGTGGTCTGTATAGCTATATTCGGCTTCGATAGGGTTTCTGCACTAATGAATTTGATCTTCTTGTGGCAGAATCGAACCCAAGTACTATCATTGTTCTCGTTACGAGTAGAAAATCATCATGGTATTTTTGGTTTCAAACAAATGTGTTTGCAACAAAATGGTGTCTTGGGAGCCTCATATGGAGCCAGAATTGACCAAAATGCCCTCAGAGGTAGATTCAAGGCCAAAGACTGTCATTCTTATTATTTTGGTATCTCGGTGCTATGGAAATATTTGCATTTACCAAATATGATTGGATTGACTTGACGTCCTTGGATTCGACTATTACGAATAACCAAAATACTCTCGGTGGCCAAATTGACTTCGATTAGTGTCATTCTTCTAATTATGACGGGGCGATGACTGTAAGATGATTGACTACGATCAAATGTGTTGATACAAAGATCGTACTCTTGGTTCTTTGATGATTGAACAACTATTGTATGATAGTAGGGCAAAATCTGGTGATGACACCATATAGATTCCAAAATTCTCAAAATTCTCTGCAATGACCCCAAACAATCAATAACAGAATTTGCTTCCAACCACTACCAAATCATGAATTTTTTTCCATTCACCCTCCAAGCATTCAACTTTTTAGGATAATCAATGAATTTTACTAAAGGATGGTTCAAAAATGGGTCAATGGTGACACATATATGGTTTATTTACAACAAAAATGTCTTGTATCATATCTTAAATTCACCTTAGGCTACTTGCAATGCAAAACTTAAATCAAATATACTCTAAGTACATACAAGATAATTTATTTACCTAATACTACGGGTATGAAAAGAAAGGAACACGGGATCTAACAAAAATGAATATCCACTCTATATGATTAACTGACTCAAATGCAATTCATGAATTATTCACAAAGTTCATGAATATGCTAATGAGATGAGTCACACCAGTTTTCAAAATGGTTCATTCAAACTGAGACTCTTGCTAATTTGAGTACAATCGAGAATATGATACGTATCTAAAGGGGAATATTTTACAAAAAATCTACAAAAAGTGAAAAGTGCATCATATATATGTAAAGTATACTACAATATACTAGAATGTACTAATCATTACCCCAACTTGAAATGTGAAGTGCCCTCAATGCATAACCATGACAAAATAGAAGAGAGAGGAACAAAAATTACATCTGGGGTGGAATGTCAACTACCCTACACCACGACCAAATTTCATGATTTTGCATCATCGACTACGTTCATCATTGATTGGGCTTGCAAGGCTCACTCCTTTGGCTCCTCCATGGAACCACAACTAGTAACATCGGACCATCATTGAAATTTTATTGGTCTAACAACTGCAACATTTAGTTGCACCCATGATTAGGGCTCTTGAATATCTCACTAATCTCAATTATAGGTCCAAACTACCAAAATTGGTGTAGTAGCATGTTTACCCTACAGAGACTTAGAAATCAACTACATACTAAACTAAGAGAGAAATGACATTAGAACCACTTGAAACATGTTATCCAAGCCTCAATAGTAACAAAAGAAAATAAAAATCCACCATAATTTTCACATGATTACACAATTACTATTTTTCTCCTTGCATTCTCACTTAATTACTATATTAGAGAAGGAATCTCGTGATATTTTAGAATAGATTGGTATTCAATGGCTTATGTTCTCTCAGATAGCACTCGAAGGCTTGTCATTGTTAAAAGGAAAGTTATACCGTACGACTATAAGACTAGCCATGTTATATGGTACATAATGTTGGGCAACTAAGAAATAATATGTGAGTAAGACAAGTATCGTTGAAATAAGAATTTTGAGATGAATATGTGATAAAATTTTGTAAGATAAAATAAAAAAAACTTTTACGATATAGTAGAGGTAGTGCTACTAGAAATTAAGATAAAAAAGAATAAATTAAGATGATTTGGACATGTGTATCATAAGTTCGTTAACACGGTAATTAGGCGTAATGATGAGATTATGATAGATGATAGCACTAAAAGAATATATATGAGAGAGCTTCCTGTGCGGACCGGATCCGTGCGGACCGAAAATGGACCGAGCTTTTGGTCAACTTCCCGATCAAATTTTCACGAACCGATTACTCCATTGTGTTTAGAAGGTGTTGTTTAGGGTCCCTGCAAAAAATGGTCAAAAAAATTACCGGGAAGGCCTTCATCCGAGCCGGTTTTATGCGGACTGTTCATTACAGTTTTATGGAAAAACTGTTCGGATGAAGGCCTTCCCGATCTTTTTTTTGACTGTTTCTCGCGAGTACCCTAATCAACACGTTTTAAAGACATTGAACGGTTCGGATCATTCAAATTCGGACTAAAAATGGTGGTCCATTTTTAGTCCGCACGGAATCCGTCCGCACAGGAAACTCATTCTATATATAAATTAACTTGAAAATTGATAGTTCGTAAAAATTTAAATTTATTAAGTATACGAAATACAATGCACTCAATAGAGTACATTAGAGAAAAAAGATTCATGTAAATGTAGAATGAAATACCATTTGGACCAAACACCCCATATATTTGAAACTTACTCTGCCGACGGGCAATTATTTGTTTCTTTCCACAGACCTGAGCCTCAAAGCTAGAGCGAAAACCCGTATCTTCTCTCTCTCTATGCCCCATTCGCACAGGCTTCACAATCTCGTGGACTTATATTTTTCTTTTTCAAATAATTTCTATTTTTTCTAATTTTTAGGAGCAGTCGTTTGCTCCCTCAAATCAAATTCAAAGTCCGCATGGCCTTTCACGTCGCCTGCCCAATTACATGGTATGTATTGTCTCTCTAAATTTCCAGAAGCACTCTCTCTAAATCCCCATTCCATCACTTCCACCCCCTATACACCACTCTCTCTCTAAGTGTTTCTCCCTTTGCAGCCAGCGAATTTGCTTCTGCCCGCTAGGGTTTCCTCGCGAGCTGCACAGCGACAAGGCTAAGAATGAGTTCTTGGAACAGGTGGCTAGGGTTGAGGACTTCTTCAAGGATCCATGGCTACTTAGGGTTCGAGACAAAGGCACTGTCCAGATCACCGTTCCCAAAGTGGTTGGACAGCCTCAGGTGCCAGTGGCGACGACGGGAGAGGGTGGATTAGGTGGGGATGGAGATGATATGTTGCTATCCGTGCAGACTAAGCGAGTCACAATGCAGAGGAGAGCAGCGGCGGGCGCAATGGAAGCAGAGGATTACGCACGGCGGTTTGAGTCCGGTGCTTTATCTGTGAGATTCTTACTTTACACATTTGATTGTAACTTGTGCTATTTTTTTCTGTGTTTTTGCGTTTTTGGCATTTCGAAAAAGTGGATTATGTTACTTGTGGAAATTCTTGATTTTGGAGTTTATGTTGTCTGAGTGAAAATAATGTAGAATTCACAATTTTGTATTTTTGGGATGGGAAATGGTATCAACATTCTATAAAATGACGCTGGTAATCCCTTTGCATAAGAATTGAATTCCTCTTAGATGTAATTCTAGTGAAGGAAACCTTGGTTTACGTGCGAGTGCACGCACACACAATCTTGCACATATGCTGGTACTGCATGTTTGCCACCAAAAAAAGAAGAGCTATTATATGCCTTAATGTTTATGTCCTTAACATGCTATAAACCATAGGATTTGATCACATACAAAGGCACAGAACATCTCTTCTTTTTGGTTGCAAATAGGGGCAAAGCCAGGAATATACCAAGCGAGGCTGAATTCTGATCTCATTTCACCTCTATTTTGTCAGTTTATTTTCTTTCTTTTTCTTCCTCTGTCACTTCTGTCTCGTGTTCTTATAAAAATCTCCTTTAAATAATTATTATAAGACATATATATATATATATATATATACACACACACACTATAAATGCTGAAATTTGAAAGAAATTTATCAACCATGGAACACGATTCTTAAAATGTGAGATGGGAAAATTTCAGAAACAAAAATAAAACCTTGTATAAAGGTGATTTTTGATTGCTCTAATGCTTCCTCCTCGTATGTTTCAAAACACGCAGTACCAACATTTGTGAATGCTGTATTCGTGTGTTTACTCTATGTTTCTTTCATCCGAATTAGACCTAAAAAATAGTTCAATTTATTGTATGATGGTTGTACGAATAATTTGTTCTTTCAGTTTATCTGGATTTGGGTCTCTTGGTATTTGTCTTGGAACATGTTCCATGACTGGGAAATGACTGCCGGACATGGTAATTGACAACGAAGAAAGTTGTTAAGAGGGCCAAAGGTCAAGAAAACTAGGGTTGTAGTTAATCTTGCAATAGACATTGAATCACAAATTCACAATATGATATGAAAAAAGTATCTCCCAGTTCGAGTTACCTAAATGTGAGTACTGTATCATATTTGGTACAACATGGTACGAAGTGTTCAATTAATTTGCTTATGGTAACGATTTGGAAACACTGGCATGATACCAATACATTTGCAGTGTGTGTGCCTCTTTTTATGCATGGTTCCTTTTATTTTCTATGAAAGTTTTTTTTACATTAGGAAAGAAGTTGAACTTTTGAAAAATTAGGAAAGAAGTAATTACCCAAAGGGGTTGGCCGAGTTGGTCGTTGTTTGGGACCTAGGAGTTTGCTCCTCCTCTAGGTCTCAAGATCGAAACCTATTGGAAACATTCTCTCCTTTGGGCCAGCCGCACAGAGCGAAGCTCTGGCTATAAGCGGGGCCCCCAGTAGCTGGCGCTGTGATTGGTTCCCTCAGGACTAGTCGTGGTGCGCGTAAGCTGGCCCGTGCACCTGAGTTATATAAAAAAAGGAAAGAAGTAAAACCTTTTTTTACATTGGGAAAGAAGTAAAACCGATTAAAGGCGAAAAGTCGGTCCGATTTACAAGGATGGAATACATTGAATACTATGCTGGGGCATAAAATAAATCCAGTTTATTTGCATTTTTCTTTCTGGATTCTTATTCTTGGTTTATATAATATCCACTTATCTCCCTTCTCACCACCTCAACGTATAATTCTTTATTGTCTAATTCTTTAAGCAAAACCCACTTTGATATAAAGAACTTATCAATGCAATTGTGTTTCCTGTTAAGAACTACCAGACCATCTTGAATGGGCTAAAGGGCTACACATTGCACGATGTTCCTGCTATTGCAGGTCTAGGGAAGGGTTGGCCGTACACTGTCTTACCTTTGCCAACAGAGTGGTGGTTTTCGTGATTCAAACCCGTGACCACCAAGCTACATTGAGGCAACCTTACGGACCATCTTAAATGAATTCATTTTTTGTCTATTTAGTTGTCGCCATTCCTAAATTTCAATGAATGTAGTCATTCCTGGTTCGTTGTTTTGGTAACTCAAGCCATCAATCTCACATTACTTTTTATAATTTTAGTAAATTTGATGGAACGGAATATCCACTGGTGTTAGATAGTGTTCTAGAAAAAGAGAGAAATACTCAAAATCACGAGCAACCTTGAAATTTACAATGAATAAGAGAGAGAACTCTGAAATATTATTGATGTAAAAAATTAATATGGCCATGGACTACATCCTTATTTATAACAAAAAAGACCCCCCTAATTATGCTATTAACCTAATTAGGCTAGTTTCTTTTCAATTCTGAAAACTAAGAAAAGAAATAGAAGACTGATAAAGTATTCGACTTAAGCTACATATGGAAATCAATACTATTAATTGATAAAAACATGCCAAAATAAGTGGCACAAAATTAAAGTTTCTTAATCCAAGTTATTACTAAAATAAAGTTTTCGAAAATGGAAACTCCTAATTTCTTGCCCTATACTAGAATCAAGTTGTGAATATGTTATATTTTTATTGGCATACCTTGTAAACCACACAACTAATGGCCTTTATAGGTGTCTTATGGAACTTACTTCAACTCGGTTGGCATATGTAATGATATAGTTTGCTGGAACACTTTTTGTTTGTGTTTGGACTTTAGAAACTATCCCAT
>NMUG010012420.1:0-10368 GCA_002855965.1 Monotropa hypopitys
CAAGTGCTTCTCTTTTCTAATAATGGATTTTTCTGTTGTTTGTTTGGGCCAAAATTACAGCAGATACAAATATATTACCAATACACATAATTTAAAATAACTACAGACACGATTAAAATTTTAAAATATGGACAAAAATTGGATGCAATACATAGCAACACAATATATACAATACAAAATATATACATAACGTAACATGTACCTTTGCAAGAGCGGTGGCGAGAGAGACGAGGGGAGATTTGCAACTGTGGGGCGCACAGAGGGGGGGTCTGGCGAGGGTGCGAGATGCAAAGGGGGAGGTCACACGAGGGGGCAAGATGCAGAGGGGGGAGGTCACGCGAGGGTGAGAGTGAGAGATACGGGAGGGAGATGTGAGGGTGAGAGATACAGAGGGTCTAGGGTTCGCGAGTTCGAGAGATACGGAGAGGTGTGATATAGGGGAGTTCGAAGGTTTTAAAATCTAACCCGGTCAAGATCCGACCTGTATTACGCGACCCGGTCCAGATCCGGCCCAGATTACAAGACCCAGCATCGATCTGGCCCAGATTCAAACTTTCCTGAATCGCAAATGAACCGTAAGATTCGGTGATACATGCGATACGGCCACGATCCAGCGATTCACCCTCCGATTCGCGCTGGGTTCCGATTGGCAGGTACGGTTCGTATCGATTTTGAGGTGAATCATATCGAATCGGTCGATACGTATCGCATATCGTACGATATTCTCCCATGCATGTGATGATCCGGCGCGTACGCCCGTACTGGTTGTTCCAATGTCCATGCACTGCCCTTCAAGCCTTGGTCCGGTTGACCATGATCCTACTGTTCCAACTGTGTTGGTTCGGTCTCTGAAGTGACACCCAGAATAAATCTTGACCCCACAGGAAGGACAGAAGGATCATATGTGGGGGAGATTGTGGTGGGTGTGGATACCACATCACTTGATGGATGTAAATTGTGTTATAAATAATAGATTATGAACTTACCTTGCACAAAATCTTTTAAAACCGTGCGGGCATCAAATCCCATTAGAACATCCCAGTTAAGTGTGCTCGTCATAGATTAGTCCAAGAATGGGTGACCCCCTGGGAAGTCCACTGGGACTTGGTGGCCAAAGCGAATAATATTGTGCGTGTGTTCCTAAGTGGGGGAGGGTCGTTACATATGGTATCAGAGCCTTCACCAACCAGAAATGTGGGACTGGAGGAGAATCTTGAACCCACACGAGCACGTGTGTTCCTAAGTGGGGGAGATTGTGACACCCAGGATGAATCTTGACCCCACAGGAATGACAGACGGGTCCTAAGTAAGAGAGATTGTGGGTCTCACGTCGCTTGGTGGATGTAAATTGTATGCTATAAATAATAGATCATGAATCTAACTTGCACAAGGCCTTTTAAAGCCGTGCAGACGCCAAATCAGATAATATTGTGCAGGGCGGGGAGGGGCGTTACAACTGACATGGCCAGTGTGATGTTTCTGGGGCCAGCTAATATCTGGCACGGTACTATTATGGTCAAGCCCATCTGTCAACCATTCCGTTGGACCGTCTTCCCTTCCAGGGTCTGGCCCCCATCGGACCGGCTCCGTTTATATGGCCCACTGACCTGTGTTGGTTCGGTTACCATATATATCTTGTCATCAAATTAGAGATTCACGTAAAAGTGTGTTAAGTGTTCATTAACACTAACATATGATTTATATATTAAGATAGTATACATGTTCAAACACAATTCTACCCTTTCTCACTACTAAACTACATAACTCATTAAAGCAAAAACAGAACTAATAGTACTCATGAGTCCTGATTTTGCTTCTTTAAGAAAATATTACAAGGAGAAAATTGATCGGAAAAACAAGGAAAACAACAAGTGGCTCATATTCATAATGGCTCTAGTTCATTGTTTTACCCATTTTCTTTCTGGTGTACTCAACAAGTGGCTCATATTCATAATGGCTCTAGTTCATTGTTTTACCCATTTTTTTTCTGGTGTCCAGGAGGTAAGAAATCTTAAAAGTGGTCCAATTTCATTTGTCACAAAAGCAATCAGAGGAATAACAACTCCATCTCTTCATCATACTGCTCAATTTACATACATTGATTGAATCTATTGTCAGCATAGTCTACAAAACGACTACAGAAATAGCCTGCTCAAGCAGACAATGTCGACCCACGCCTGATATCAGCTTTATCCAGCTTAAAATGGCAACATTGAGTCTGGTTTCCCTTCCATGGTCCCATTGCTTCGCATTAGGAAAATGAAGAGGAGAAACAGAAGATCAAGCATATAATGGCTCTAGCCAAGGATCAAATTTCATGTGGAACTGGAAACAAAATGAAAACTAACAAAAAAACATTGAAATTAATAAAGACTTGTTTGAGGGTACATTCAGTAACACTTAGGAAGGGAGCCAGGGAAAAGGCACACAATGTCAGTACATTGAGGCGAACCGTTTTATCCAATCATTTCGAGAATGATGAACTTCCAAAAGTACATAGATGGCCTTACGAATTTAAATAACGTGGTTACATTAACCATGCTACTTGTTACAAAACGGAACTTGCATTAGAATTCTCTCAAATCATTAACTAGCTTGTATGAGTCTTCCCTTGTACCACATTCTATAATAAGGCTCCAAAGCAAAGTCATTTTTGTTCCACGTTTCCTAACAATTTAGCTGACAAGACTGTTGAAGATTAATTTACAAAATTTTGTATGGTTTGGTTACCAAGGCCAAAATGAATAGCGCACAAAATCAACTGTTCTCATAATACAAACTATCTTCAGAGGTTCCAGAGTTGAAAATTTAATAAACTCTAACCCAAAAAAGTGATTAAATGAAAGTTCATACTATTATGCTTTGGATGCAGTTTCAGGAACTTTTATATATTTGTCGTTCTAGAATAAAATATCTTCTTGTCTTAACCACCTTGTGTGGTGTGAAACGTACAAGTTCCAAAAAAATGGAAATTACTGATATAACATTAGATGCCAAGCACTAGCTCTACGAAGTTAATAATTGTTGCAACATCATTTTACATAAGAAAAGAAATACTAGATACTTTCCGGACACTTAACCAATAACCAATATAGGCATTGATAACTAAAGCAGTATTTTAAATGAATCTTGTTGCCTACGATATGTAGTGCTCCTCACCTTGAATCGTGGATGCAATGAAATAAGAAGGTGGATTCAAAAGAAGATCCCGAACATATCTGAGAATCACAAACAAATTTTAAAGAGCTAGGATCATCTCTATGATGTGAAAGAAAAATAAACAGCTCAAAGAGTGTTATTTACTTCTGAAAAGACTATTCAACACACAAACGTTACAACTTAATAGTGTTAACAAATTGCAATGTGTGTGTGCATGTGTGTGTGTGTGGGTTAGAGAGAGGCAGAGAGAGAGAGAGAGAGAGAGAGAGAGAGAGAGAGAGAGAGAGACGTTATTGGCTATAGAGAAATATATTTATTGCCACGACAGAGAGATCGTGGCTGAGGTTTTGTTTAAGATTCTAGTCATTGTGGTCGTGTGTCAAAGGTAGGTGAATATGGTCGCGGACGTGTACCTCAACTATGTACTTAATGCAATGGTGATAATTATTTTGTGATTATTGTTGGGAACTTCATGGCTTCCCTTTTTCCTATCAAGTTACTATTTCAGAGGATGATGGATATCTGTTGCCTAGCTCTTCTAGCTCTGTATCCCAGGTTGTTACCATTCCCGAGAATGAGTACCATGCGCCTTCAATTGCTACATTTGCTCAGAATAGCTCCTCAATAACTTGTCTTGCTACAAATAACCAAGGGTTATTGATTCCGGTGCCTCTGATCATAAAATTGGGTCATATACTGTCTTTCCTCCATCATTCTCTTGGGTCTCCTTCCCGTGTCACTTTTGCAGATGGATCTACCACTGATGTTGGTTAGGGTTATGTTTCTCTCAATTCATCCTTCTCCTTCGATTTTGTTTTACGTGTTTCTTGTTTTCTTTTTAAGTCTTATGTCTGTGAGTAGCTTACCAAATTATTTAATTGTTCCGTCACATTTTACCTCAATTGTTTTGTTTTTCAAGATCTCAGAACCAGGAGAAATATTGGTGGCGTGGTGGACTTTATTATTTCAGTGTTGATGAACTTCCAATTTCAGTTGACTTTCAGTCTTCTGTTACCCATCACTGACACCATTTCAGCCTCGGTCATCCAACCCTCAAGAATCTTAAAAGAATGGTCCCACTGTGTGGTCATATAGAGTCACTTCCGTGTGAAGTCTGTGAGTTTAGTAAATGTCATTGTGTGTCCTTTTATCCTAGGGTTGAGAGTTATGTGTCTAGTCCTTCTCATTTAGTTCATTTTAAAATTTGGGGTCCTGTGCGCGTTCTGTCACGTTCGAATTTTCATTATTTTGTTGTCTTTGTTGATGATTACTCTCATGTTACATATATTTATCTTAAGAGAGATCGAAGTTACAATCTATTTTTAAATCATTTTATAAGGAAATAAAAACTCAAATTGATGTGTCTATTTATGTTTTTCGTTCTAATAATGCTCGTGAGTCATGAATACTTTCATCATGTTTTATCCACCATGATCATCCAGCACAACATTCCACCCCCTCGTCTTCTCCTTCGTCTCGAGATCTGGATTCTTAGTCTCCAACTTTGCTCTGCATTGCTCATCATAAAGGTAAACATACATGCACCTCTTATCCTATTGTTCAATATGTTGCATATGATCATTTCTCTCCTCTTCAAGCTTTTGCTACATTTGTTTCATTTGTGTTTATTCCTAACAATGTTCAGGAGGCTTTGTCTATTGTTTGCTCTCTATCGTAATGGTACTCGGGAATTAGATCCTTTTCTTCTGGAAAGGTTGTTTGTTGCTGGGTATTTGCTGTGAGGTACCACCCTGATGGATCTGTTGAGCGGTACAAAGCCTGTCTTATTGCCAAGAGTTACACCCAAATATATGATGATGATGATGCCAATAGCTTATCTGTTACCAAGCTTGGAACAGTTTCTCGTCCACCTTGAATAGTTACTTAATCAACTAATAGGCGGGCCGCTGTTGTGATCATTCCGTGGCCTCTATGATGCATTACGGCCTAACTAAGTGTGCCTCAATTGTCAGTGCTTGCTGATAAGCATCACTCACTTTGCAAGGTCATTGCAAGCTCACTTTGTCCTGGATGCCAGTCCGAAGACCATTAACATATCGACCAACTCTCTGGTTCTCAGTTTCAGCCAAATTACTTCTTAAGGAGAGACTATGAAACTCTTGAGTACGTTTCCTTAGGCTTTGTACCATCTTATATGAAGTTTTCCCATAGTCTCCAGGCAAGAATTGAGATTTCAGCTTCTCTTTCATTTTCTTCCATCTTCTAATTTTTTATTTTCTTCGTACTTCTCACACATTTTTGATAGTGTTTCCACCACGTACAAACTAGAGCCCTTAGCTTTGTCCTACCAAATTGACTTCCCTTTTTGTAGGCACTTACTTCCAATCAAAATAGCTTTCAGTTTTGTCTACCCAATACAAAAATGCTTTTGGTTCCATGTCTCCATCAAACTCCATGATATTAACCTGCACACCATGCTCTTTGGAATTTTGTAGATCACATACAAGGCGATCTTCCCATCTTTGAGGTCTTTCAGTGTGTCGCACGGGCCTCAGTCAATCTGACCACCTTTCATTAGTAGACTATTGTTAAGTTGTGGGTGTGTTTGTATATTTAATGTATTCTTGGTCCTCCTATGTAAATAGATTAGGAGATAAGGCCTCTTAGTGTAATTTTCTTCCTTGTATAAATTTACCGTAATGAGAATGAAACCTATAGCTTTTGGCTCAAAATTACTTTGTTAAAACTTACATGGTATCAGAGCCAGGTTCCCAAACCCTAGCCGCCACCATTTTTCTGGCCATCTATTTTTCCGGCGTTATCCGCCTCAATTTCCGGCGTTAGTCGCCAGCCAACCTCTCTTCTCATCTCGCATGGTATCATTCACTACATAATACAAACAGATACGACAGAGCCCCTCAAAACCAGATACATACTACAAGCCCAATTTCGTGAGTCGTTGCCTTTCCGAGCTATTTTCTCCGGCATCTAACCACAACATCTTCTCATTGAGACGATCTCCGTGACGTCTGCCCGATCGCCAAAGAAGCTCCCTGGACGACGCACGCACCGGCAGACCGTGGCGCATGACCGGCGAGTGAGATCTACTCGTGGATCTCAAGCGCCAGGCAGGTTTGTACTCGAATACGGATTTCCAGAACGGTTCGACCCATGCCAGACGGTTTCTTGCGGGTTTGGGGCCTGTTCGGTGGATTTCAGGCCAATTCAGACTATTTAAAGCCCGGTTTTGCGGTTTTCTTGCCGGTTCAGACTGTTGCGCTTGGAAAAGGAGTTAGAACTTGTACCACCAAACATCTTATCTCTCATTTTGTTTTATATTCTCGCTTGTCTCCTTCGCATAGTGCTTTTGTCTCTGCCCTTGCATCTATATCTATTCCACAGGATTGGAAAGAAGCTCTTATAATACCTGAGTGGAAAGGAGATATGATAGAGGAGATGGCAGCACTAAAAAAGAATGACACATGAGAACTAGCACCTCTTCCTGAAGGAAAGAAGTCAGTGAGTTGCAAATGGATGTTCACTGTGGAATACAAGGCTGATGGGACTATTGAGAGATACAAAGAAGACTTGTTGCTCAGAGGTTCACTCAAACATATGTCATTGATTATGAGGAGACCTTTGCTCCTGTGGCAAAGATGAATTTTGTTCGGACCATGCTCTCTTGTGCCGCTAATTTAGATTGGCCTCTTAAACAATTTGATTTGAAAAATGCTTTTCTCCATGGTGACTTAGAGGAGGAGGTCTACATGGACATACCACCAGGTTTTTCCTCTTTTGCAACAGAAGGAAATGTGTGTAGATTGAGAAAAGCTCTTTATGGATTGAAACAATCTCCTAGAGCATGGTTTGACAGATTTCTCAAAGCCATGTTGGGATTTGGATATAAGCAGTCATGTTGATCATACTATATTCATCAAGAGGACTAATGGTAAGACGTATGTTGTTATAGTCTATGTGAATGACATAATTATGACAAGTGATGATTTGGATGAGATACAAAATTGCAAGACTCTTCTTTCTCGAGAGTTTGAGATCAAGGATTTAGGATCTATGAAATACTTTCTTGGAATGGAGATGGCTCGGTCTGACAAAGGTATCTTTATCTCTCAAAGGAAGTATATTCTGGATCTTTTGGAAGAAACATGCATGTTAGGATGTAAGTCTGCAAGTTCTCATATTGAGGCTAATCATGACCTTTGCAGTAATGGTGGAAAACATGTGGATAAGAAGAGATATCAAAGACTTGTAGGTCGTTTGACATACTTATCTCATACTAGACCAGATATTTCTTATACAGTGGTCGTTAGTCAGTTTATGCATGATCCTCGTACTACTCATCTTGATGTTGTCTACCGTATCTTGAGGTATCTCAAGTCTTCTCCAAGTAAAGGTATTTTGTTCTCCAATCATGGTCACCTGAAGTTGGAAGCTTTCACAGATGCAGACTGGGTAGGTTCTATTGATGATAGGCGATCTACTTCAGGCTAATGCAACTTTCTCGGAGGAAATTTGATCACTTGGAGGAGTAAGAAGCAGTAAGTGGTGGCTAGATCAAGTGCAGAATCTGAATACAGAGCAATGGTCCATGGAGTGCGAACTGTCATGGCTCCGAACATTTTTGCATGATTTGGGATTCCAGAGAACGGCCCTATGAAGCTCTATTGTGATGACAAGGCTGCCATAAACATCGCTCATAATCCTGTCCAACATGATCGAACAAAACACATAGAGATTGACAGACACTTCATCAAGAAAAAGTTAAGCGAGGGGTTGATATGTATGCCTTTTGTGCGATCTGAAAATCAATTAGCTGACATTTTCATAAAAGGGCTAGGCAGCAAGAGTTTCCACTCCATTGTGTCCAAGTTGGTCTTGATTGATATCTTCGCACCGACCTGAAGGGGAGTGTTAAGTTATGGGTGTGTTTGTATACTATATTTAATGTATTCTTTGTCCTATTATGTAAATAGATTAGAAGATAAGGCCTCTTAGTGTAATTTTCTTCCTTTACTTGTATAAATTTAACGTAATGAGAATGGAACCCATAGATTTTGCCTCTCAATTACTTTGTCTAAACTTACAACTATCACTTTCTTCCTCAGATGGCTAATTGAAGTTAATTCTCAATGTCTCAAACACATTCTTGTTCATGGTTGCTGTCATTCCTGCGATTTCAACCACTATTTGCTTGCATAACCTGGATAAGCTTCTGAATCTGTTCCTGCAGCGCTTTAAACATTTCAACTGTTGCATATCGATCTATATGACCACGATTTCCACTTCCACCTCTTGCAGCTATGCCTGGAGCAACTCGAGATACCCCAAACATAACCTATGAGCAGCTCCAAGGAACTAACTTGCTCCAATACCAACATTCAACAATATGCAGGTAGGTACACCGGATAAAACAATAACTGAACTGGGCACTCCTCAGATCTGGAAGCAGGAAAACGGCGGCTTTAGCTAGCTGCTTTGCACACACAGCAGCAATGGAGGGAACGGTAGGCGCCACGGGATCAAATCCTCAAGACCCAAGCCTTCAATTCTTCAAAAACCCTTGCTAGTTTAGAGATCTCAGCTCAACGTTGTTTCCTTCAGCAGAAAAAAGTCCCCCAATACCACAGTCCAGCAACTTTTAAAGAAAGTAAAGAAGCTTCTGTAAGAAGCCAACTAAAACTTGCACTTAAACCCCCAAAAGACAACATTTCTCTCACAGCCCAAAACATTACATAAGTTACAAAAACATCCCCAAAACTTGTGAACCATTCATAGATTCAACCTCAAATAAGATGAATGCCTCTGACAAGATTTTTTCTTTGATTTTGACCTCGAAGAGGGGCGAACGAGGACTCACTTCAAAGCCAGTGAATGGGCCAACCAAACTATTATGACAATGATCTCGCCGGGAATTCTCTACTTTGTATACAAATATGGGTGGTGGCGCTTGGAACACAATGGATCAAAGTTTCCAAGAATCTAGCTGTGGAATTTCTTATTTTGTAGGTCTGGCAGCATCAGAAATTTAGTAAAAGAGCAACAGTGAAAGCCTACTACAAGTGTGTGAATGACTGGAATTCACTGATCATTTGTTCATGATAACGACCCAAATGAGCAAGCAAAACGGTAAGCTTAGATATGCAAGAAAAAGAAAAGAAAAGGAAACATAAGAAATTCTCACTTACAGAACCGCAAGACCAGTGCACTGGTTTGGAAGCAACACTTTTAACAGAGAGGGTATTCCTTCAGTTGGTATAGCACCTGCAATTAAGCAATAAACATAAAGTGTATGGGACGAGGCCTGTTGCTCAGCATAGAAGACTCGTACAAAGTGTCAAAGCATGAAATATACACAAGATTAAGCTAACCGATTTGTGTCGCCGTTCCTAGGTGTATGGGACGAGGCCTGTTTTCTGAAGCAATGGTAATATTTCTAAATGTGACTTCATTGTCAAGACCATAGAGTTCCTTGACCTAAAATTAGGAAATAAATGACAATATCTAGAAGTTAGTGCAAGGAAAAGCCTAGGGCAAACTAGGAAAAGGGAGGAAGTCATATTTGCACAGTGAACCTTGGACAGGAGCTCATTCTCAGGATTGCCATCAAGCCATTCAAAGTGTCTAGCACAGCACTCACCCCACAATAACCCACCTTCACCAAACTCTCCCCAACGACAAGTTCCTGTAAAGAAGCCGCTGACATAGTGAAGTCTCGTTTAATGCATTTGTAACAGGGGGGAAAACAAAAAACAAACCAAAATGACAAATAACAAAAAAAAATCTGAAACAATCTTGAACCAAAGCATAAAAATAAAAAAACATTTGTCCTCTTGAAATATAAAACCAAGCAACCAAACCATTCTATCGACTATAGAGAATAAAGGACATTCACATAATGCAAGCTATCGGTTCATTGAATGCTAATGTTTCTTAGGCAGAACTCAATGATATGTTTTTTTCAGACATCGGAGCTAAAAGAAATGATATGCTTATTTCTAACTGTTTTCAAAGAACTGCACCATGGATTTGTCTCTGTTTGCTATTTTTGGGAGTGTCTGTTATGTAGGACAAAGAACCAATAAAAAAGATTCCAGGAACCTTGTAACCAAACATCTACATAAATAAGACATATAACAAATATACAAGAACAATAGCATTACCCAAGTAATCCCCAATCAATGGAGGCATGGGCGGGGAGGAATGGAGATAGACCTAACCTTTGTCAATATA